>VYZW01024975.1:7482-34470 GCA_013401315.1 Balaeniceps rex
CTTGAGAAACAACCTGGATTACCTGTATTGTTCCCTTATTATCTGGGGAAATATAAATGAAGATGAGCTTCTTACAAGAGATTTTTGGGTGTTAGTCAGACTGTATGAATAAATATGCTGCTCATTTCTCTTGAATTAGGAAACATTGATAAGGAGCAAACACTTGTACCAGGAGCACAAACTTTTGTTTTGTTCTACTTTTTCTTCTCCATATTTTCTCCAAAAATACTTGAGAGATTTTAACTGTTTTCAGATACCTTTTCCTTCTGAGATTACATTTGCCTCACCACCTTTTCTGCCTGTCTGAGATATACCATGAAGTACCAGAAATAATTGCAAACACAAACAGAACAGAGGGGTGATAAACCCTCATAGATGAAATAAGTACAAATCTGCAGGAGGTGTCTATCCATAAACTAGCACCAGAAAGAGAGGTCTTGAAGTCAAAGATGGTTGGCAGCACTCTCACTCTTGTTGTGTTTTTCACCTGTGAAATGGTGCTATTGGTTCTCTGCAGCTTAAGTGACTGGGAAAATGTGCATCTATGGGGTGGGGGGTTGGGGGAGATGTCAGAGAGAGGAGGAGAGAGAGAAAGAGATGTGTCCTGGGCTGTATGGATGTGCTGTCAACATTGCCACCTGAATTCTTTCAGGAGTGTTTTCCTTGGCCTATATATTTTCAACTTCTGAATATCTGCAACTGTATTATTCACCCAGTGAAAAAGCAAGTATCACACAGAGATTCTCTGTTAATCTGAAGAACAGATCTTCAAAAGACAATGTAGATAGACAAGAAAGCTGTCTTGAATGCAGATTAGGAACATCAGCTGAAACAGCCTCATGTGAAAATCTGAGTTCTTCAAGAAGAGTAAATGAGTTTTAAATGATAATGGAACTTCGAAGTTCAAGGCTAGTAGAAACAGTTACTGAATATAACTAGTAAAGTTACAACTAGAAACTAAACATTTGGGGAGCATTTAAAAATTATTTATGACAAGTAACTTCTCTCTCTCTGCTGTATCACTATGAAATAATGTCCTTTTCCTCTGATTATCTTGCTCTCTAGGCATGAGTTGTCTAGACTTGTGAAGAGGGAGGGGGGACATTAATGGTTTTTATTCAGGCATCCTGTGAGGCGGCACAGAAGAGAAATGATTATTTTTTAACTGAATGCACTGGTAGCAATGCTCCCAAATGCCCAAAATTAGCTTTATTTTTCAAAATTTCTAGAGGAGCAGAATGCAGGATCCGTAGCATACATATTAACAGCACCAATTATCCATGAGACTGCTGCTCTTGAGCTCTGTATATTTTAGGAGATACATTTTCTTTCTTTATGCTTTGTGCTCAGAGTGTGAAATCCAGTAAAATAAACCAGAGAAGTATCGCTGATATCATAGGCTTTTTTAGTACTTCCCATTGGGTCCATCAGGCTAATTAATTCCTGTGATATAACCATAAATATTCTGCAAGAGATTCCTGGAAACATGTGGGCAGAAGAAGATTTCAGGGTTGTTGTTGTTCTTCATTTATATTTTTCCCATATTTTCCCCTTAATTCTCTTCACAAGAAGCAGTAATTCCTGCTGAAACGTCTTTGTGCTCTTAGTTCCTTTCCCCACAGCTGCTGGTTATCTGAGTTTCATTGACAATAACTTTGCAGCATGTTGCTGAATGGTTTTTCTTCTTGCAGCCAGAACTTCAAGGACATTTCATTTCATTGGTTTTTTACATGTCCGCAGACACAGTAAGTATTGGAGAATTTTTTTAAAAAATCAATACTTAAGGAAATGCATGCCCAAAGATATTTTGGGCCGGAGGGGTTTAGTTGTCTCCTTGGAAGGATTTTAAGCTAGGGATTAAATGGCACAATGCTGAATTGTATTTGCACTCATCTTCAATGGTCATAGCCAGCATGATATCAGACAATTTGACGTGCAGTATGTTTTGAACATAAGGGGATTTTGTAAATGTTCACCCAGACTACAGGAGCCTATGTAGAGTAAGGATTTGTTCCCCTTTTGAGCTCAAATTTGGGACGGCCATGAAGAAAACGTCTTTGAACATTGGTCTGCCAGGCCTTCACTGACCATAACAGCAAAGAAAGCCCAGCTGATGTACCATGAATTTTGTTATCAGTAATACCCGGGAAACAAAGACTGCAGAAATAATTTGATTTTTTTTTGTTGAAATAGAATGTTTTACACTTCTCTGGAGTTTCTTAGTTTAGGTCCATGACCAGCTTTTAAATCTTTGACATGATTATGTGAAATATTTTGATCTGTGTACATTTCTGAAAGCAAACATTATGTGTTCATCTTCTTAATCTCAAAGCCTATATCTTTCTGTATTTATTATCCAAATATAATCGATTACCAATTCCTTATGAAAACATTTATTTATTTAACTGCACTGTACAACAGAGGACATGTATCTAAATTGTCAAACATGTATCTTAATTGATATCAAATTACTATAAATTAAAAAGTGATGTTAATTTTAGAGCAATCAAATCCTTATTTAAGACATTTAATTTAATATGTCATCAAAAATTGTTTGCTAGGAAAATCCTATTGAGACTTACTATCATATTCTCATTATTATCCTGAGGCAGTGAGAGTTAGTTCAAATTTCATTATAGGAATACCAAATAGCAAAGAATTTTTACACGACGCTCCACAATGCGATACATCCTCTAGTCTAATCAATTACATATTTGCTTTTTAAAACCAATCATTGTATCAAGCAGCTAAAGAAATTGTAGGAACTCATTTTAAGATAATGTTCCAGGATATGCAAAGAATCTCTTCCTTATTTCCATTTTAATTGGAGGAAGATAAAAGCTGTAGTTCATCAGGAAATTTTCATGCACCATTAGTTTCAGTTTTAAACAAATGGGCACTTTTGATGCATTTGAACACTTGCAGTGGAGAGATATTGCTTTGGTTTCTAACTGCCCCTCATTTTTGTAAACACTTCAATAGAGTTTACAATTTAACATTCCTATTATCATCATTACCCACAGTGAAATTATGTTATATTAAATATATTTGGCCCTTATATTAAGAATGCAGCTTGATGGTCCTAATTACTTATGCACTTTTGTTCCCTCAGCTTTGTTTTAGAGCAATATTTTTCTTGGTGAGTGTCTCTAAGCAGTTCTTTCAACAAAGGCACTTTCTTTTTCAACTAGCTCACTTAAGTGCAAATAAAAATATCTCTCTGAGAAATGAGTTTCAATTATAAGAATATGACTGTGATTATAACTAAGTAAAAAATAATTGTAACCATTAATTTATCTAGAATCTCTCTCATCTGCCCATAGCAGGTAATAGTTGGTTCAAGTTTATCTACTTGCAAAATTGTAGTAGTAGTAATACTTCCAAACTGATAATGTATTCACTGTAGCAGCAAACACGTGCTTCTGCTGTCTGGCTCTAAAATTTGCATAATTCCTTTCAGTTGAGTTTGGTCAGACAGTTGCAATAAGAAGAATGCCAGTGGTCTAATTCTCATTCTTATAGTTAAGATAGAAACCTGGTGACTTGAATCTTGTGATCCCTTAGAGTCATAGGACAGGAGAATGCTTGCAGTTGTCTCTGATCAGGTTACTGTGGGAAAGGATCCAGGTCCTCTTGGGCCGAAGAGGACTTAAAAGCTTAGTGTCACTCCTAGGTTGTAATATAAAGTTGCATACCATTACCACTGCTTCATTTGCTAAAATCTTACAACTTTTCAGTTTTCTCAGATAAAAGGTTTATACATAACTTATGAAAGGATTCCAGAACCTAGGCTCTGCCACTTTTACATAGCAAAGCCATTTTTATTGCCCAGAGTCACAAGTTTATATGCTGGAGAAAAGTAGTATTTCAGAAACATATTTGCATTTGAAATTTTGGAATAATTCCTGTCCAAATTTTCATGTTGTTTCTCTTGTTTTGTTGCTTTCCCTCCTCACAAATACCCCATGAAACCCATGCACTTTACTGTCAACATTAGGTTTTGCCATAGAGAGGAAAAACCCAAAGAGAGGGCAAAACCCAAAGCCTGGACTTTTAAAGCCTTCCTTCTGCCTGGCCCAGACAAAAAGTGAGAAAAAAAAATCTTCAAAGTTGACACTTTTAGATTCAAGTTTATATATATGTATATATCTATGTATATATATATACACACACACAACTACAAAAGCATACCTCAAAACTTACACTTTCACTTTCATAGATTCACTATGTTTGCATTTAATTTAACATTTGGAAGTTCCCAGTATTGTACTTCTTTCTTGCACACTTCTTTCCCTTTGTGAAGTGTAGTGAATCCATTCATGGCATTTGAGATAGATGAAACCTCTCTGAAAGATGTTCATATTACCTGGCCTCGTGAGGGTCTGATTACTTTGCTATTGGACATCAATACATTTCTTTCAACTTTGCTGACATCTCATTAATCGTGAGTAAATTCGTGCCAGGTCCTTGCAAGAATTGTAATTGATGCCCAGTGGCATCCAACCAGGCTCTTAAATTGTTCATCAATACAGTAACATGTAAATTCTGTCCTTGAGGAACAATGAACCTACTTTATTTGGACCCTAACAGAGAATCCCAACATCCATTTTTGAAATCTCCAGTTACTAGGTTGCTAGAAACTACACTTCATGCGTGAGGAAGAAAGCATAGGAAAAGAGAGCAGATGGAAAGCTGAATAATGAGAGCCAAATATGAGCACAATCCCTATACTGTAACATAACACATGACTCTCTGACCTGGAATTAACTTCAAGGAGAAAATCTCTTGAACTTTGTCTTTAGGAGAGTGTAATGGTGAAAAGGGAGGTAAAGGGAAGGGAAGGACTCCATTCTGCTACTCACTTACACTTACTTATCTACCCATATCACAAATATATATGCCCTGTTTAATTCTTGATTGTAGCTTAAAATTCTGTAATACAAAGATAAAACTTTGGAATTCAGATAGTAGATTATTTTTCATATTTTCTATTTTAGAAAAATGTATACCTTTTAGGACTATATGGAGATATCCATACTAACAATTCCAAATATAATTTGTAAGACACAATTGTCAATAATGTACAATATACTCAATTTAAAAAAGAATGAATGCATTGTATGTTGAGGAATCATGATGTAAATGTAATTTATATTGGAATTTATATGGAAAATATATGCCATAATACGAATTGTTATATTTTAGGAGCAAGGCAACTGCTGCTAAAGCAAAGCAGATATTAACTTATATCATTTGGATATTTTGGAAACCAACCTGTTGCTAAAGAATTTAATTCTTGTCTAAGAAAATATTGATTAGATTGACTTTCTTAACTATTACTATTAGTAGTTTAATTTTAATAATTTTACCATCTTGAAATTTATGAGGGTTTGTTGTTTTGGCTTTTTTTAATTACTACAGAATTTACGAAGCACTGTTTACAAACTACAGTTCTAGTGAACTGGACAGCTGTGATTTTAAGAACTTTACATTAACATCTCTTCTGTATTAATCTTTTCTGCTGAGACAGCCAAGAGCTATCCTGCATAAAATATCTCACATTTCACACCAAAAGTGTACATGGGATTCCTTTGTAAATACTGTGCTTTACCTGTCTTGGAGAAAATGTCCAGACACTGTGACCAGATACATTTTTCTTTTCATTTTCTTATTGTTAAGTCCTCATGAGAGAGAAATACCAGTTTGAGGGTTAACATCGCAAATGATAATGCTCTTAGTCCTTACATGAAAAAAAAATTTAATGGAAAAATGTTAAACCAATTGCTAGCTCTTTGGAATTGATGGGAAACACTTCTGATTTCACTTCAGTGAGCAGCAACCCAGTAGCACAAGCCATCTTTCTGTGCCTGTGCACGCGTATGCGTGTGTACATGTGTGTACATGTGTGTGTATGCATAATTACAATATTGTATTACCAATTTCTGATGAGCTCCAGTTCACAATTTGATCATTGAAATGCTTAATGTAGTTTGATAGGGCTTTCCCATAGTAGGTAAGGGAGGACATTAAATTAACCTGTATTTCCAGGGTCCAAATTTAACAAGTATATGAACACTTCCATGAATCTGCCTGTAATATTCAACAGAAACATTTAGAACTGATTAAATTACATTGTTGTGTATATCCCTTTTAGTTTGTATATAATCAGTTACAGAATCACAGAATCATTTGGTTGGAAAAGACCTTTAAGATCGTCGAGTCCAACCGTACCTGTCCACTACTAAACCATGTCCCTAAGCACCTCGTCTACCCATCTTTTAAATACCTCCAAGGATGGGGACTCCACCACTTCCCTGGGCAGCCTGTTACAATATTTGAAAACCCTCTCCATGAAGAATTTTTTCCTAATATCGAATCTAAACCTCCCCTGGCACAACTTGAGGCCACTTCCTCTCGTCCTATCACTTGCTACTTGGGAGAAGAGACGAACACCCACCTCGCTACAACCTCTTTTCAGGTAGTTGTAGAGAGCAATAAGGTCTACCCTCAGCCTCCTGTTCTCCAAGCTAAACAGCCCCAGGTCCCTCAGCCGCTCCTCATAAGACTTGCTCTTCAGACCCTTCACTAGCTTTGTTGCCCTTCTCTGGACACACTCCAGCAACTCAATGTCCTTCTTGTAGTGAGGGGCCCAAAACTGAACACAGTACTCGAGGTGCGGCCTCACCAGTGCCGAGTACAGGGGAAGGATGACTTCCCTGGTCCTGCTGGTCACACTATTTCTGATACAAGCCAGGATGCCATTGGCCTTCCTGGCCACCTGGGCACACTGCTGGCTCATATTCAGTCGGCTATCAATCAACACCCCCAGATCCCTCTCCGCCAAGCAGCTTTCCAGCCACTCGTCCCCAAGCCTGTAGCATTGCAATGGGGTTGTTGTGGCCCAAGTGCATGAGCCGGCACTTGGCCTTGTTGAACCTCACATAATTGGTCACAGCCCATTGGTCCAGCCTGTCCAGGTCCCTCTGTAGAGCCTTCCTACCCTCAAGCAGATCAACACTTCCTCCCAGCTTAGTGTCACCTGCAAACTTGCTGAGGGTACACTCGATCCCCTCATCCAGATCATTGATAAAGATGTTGAACAAAACTGGCCCCAACACTGAGCCCTGGGGAACACCACTCGTGACCGGCCTCCAACTGGATTTAACTCCATTCACCACCACCCTTTGGGCCCGGCCACCCAGCCAGTTTTTAACCCAGCAAAGAGTATGCCTGTCCTGGGCATTGTTACAAACAATATATTTCACAGGGAAATGTATGAGTAAAAAGAAAGAAAAAGAACGAGCCTTCAAAAGAAAAGAATACCCCTAAAACCACCTCAGGAAAAACAGAAAGCAATGGAAAATCTTCTAAGTGGAATATAACTAAGTGAAATACAATGGCTTACAATTGCTGTTGCTAGATGTTGCTGATTTTTTCTTCTGGGTTATAGTAGTGTTCTCTGGCTTAACTTTACCTGAGTGCAATACTGATACAAATGAAAGGAAGAATAACCTTTGATACTTATCTTAAACTAAAATTTATATTTTGCTTCAGTCGAAACCATGCTCTTGGGATCTGAACAATTTGGGTTTTCCTATTCACAGGAAATTAATTATTAGGCTTTTTAGAAACCTGTGGAATTAAGTAATTCACATATCATCTAAAAGGACTGAAAAAGTCTCCCCCTTGTAAATGGCAAGCATTTGTACAGTTATTGCTGCTCATATCTTCATGCTCTCTTCAAAAAAAGACAATGCAGAACAACTCAGGGAATCAGTACAAGGGGTGAAGTGATTGGCAGGGTAGCAGCCTTGCTGGAAAGGACCTGGGGATTACAGTGAATGCAGTTGTATTTGTATTCAACAGTAGACTTCCATGGCAAACAAGCAAAACCTCACACTGAGCTACAATAGAAGCAGCATGACTGGCAGATTCAGTGAAGTTGTCATCTCTCTCTGCTCAGAGCTAGTAAGGCTGCACATTGAATATTGAGTCTAGTTTTGCATCCCCCCAAGGTCTGTGGAGAAAGAGGAGAGAAGGCTGCTGTGCTGGTTGAAGCCCATAATCTATGAGGAGCAGTTGAGGTAGCTGGGTTTGATTAGTCCAGCAATGCTGTGTCTAAGACATGATTCAATAGCAGCCTATGGTTACCTGAAGGTTATTTCAGAACTGAGGCAGCCACACTCTTCTCAGTTGTGCTAGACAATACAGCAAGGAGCAAGAGCCACATTGCATCTTGGGAAGTTTAGATTGGTCAGTAAGAAAATATTCCTCACTAGGAAGTTAGTGAAGGCTGTAACCAGAAAAGGTTTCTTGGAAAGGCAGTGGATCTCCATTCTTGGAGGCTTTAACATTTAGCTAGACGAAGCCATGGCTGGCTTGCCTAGAATTAGAGACAGTCCTGTACGGATCAGGAGTGTGGACTAGATAGTCTCCAGAGGTGCTTTCACATCAACATTCCTACAATCTTACTGTAATCTTACTATGCAGGAAGGACCCTCAGTGTCCCAGGAACCTCTAAATCTGATTCAGCCTCACTGACATTTTTGTATCCCTTTACCACAGTCATAGAAAACTTCCTCAAATCAGAATCCCCAAAGGAAACTCCTCTGGAAAATACCTTGTTCCACCTGATAAATTCCACTGTCAAAGACGTTGATTCTCTATACACATAGCTACTAATTATTTAATATCTTCACTTTTTTACTGACTTATTTCAAGTGTCTAGCCCTCTTAGTTATTCAGTCTCCTGGCAGACTGCCTGCTGCTTGGTGACACAAGCAGGTAAGAGGTAACTATGCCTCTGAATCAGGTGTTGATGCTTTTATTGAGAAGAAATTCTAAAGATAATGTCCTTATCTCACAGATCACATAGTACCTGGCCTCTTCCCTCTTCACTGTACAAACCTGCCAAACTGTTGAAGTGAGGTTCCCACAGCTTTTTACTTCAGTATAAGTTTTATATATTAAATTCTGGCATAAAAATCTGTATCACAATGTACCAGATAAGAATTATTCAATGGCCTGGAATTACATATCTCACTGTTCTGGATCCTTATCCCTATAAAAAAAAGTGAAAACATTTTTTGGCATGTATATGACACCAGCAAGATTAAATGAGATCAATGACTTTATTTCCACAAACTCTTGGATAGCCTGCCAAGAAAAAAAAATATTTCTCATCCATATGTGGTGGCATTGTGTTGCTCAATTTTGGCTCATGATCAATAGAATAATTTTTAGACATAACTGGACTAATGCTTCCACTTACTCCAGATGCTTTTCTACTTAGATTATTCCTGAAAATACCACTAATGGGCTTTTACAAAGATTTATGCTGCCATATAATCCTTTCTATGAAGAACATTATTGCCAGTGCAAAAATGCAGTTCACCTCTAGCTAAGGCTGGAAAATTACAAGGAACTTCATATAATCTTACATTTGGAAAACACTCTAAGTGTACCACATTTAAAGCTATGTTGGTCTTTTATATATTACTTAACAGAAATCTCTGTTAAATTCTTCTGGACAATGTAAATGTTGATTTATATGAAATAGTACCCTACCACAGAAACAGTCTGTCAGAAATTCTGTGATTGCTGGTGGAACAAAGTATTATTCATTGGAAATAAGAATACCAAGATTTGGTATTAAGAAAGCTTTGCATTTCAATTAGGAAGTCAACATTTTAAAAGTATTCCATAATAATGAATACCATAGTGTTCTTCAACACTTTGGGTCTGGGAGTCAGCTCTGGGATGAATAACGGATGTGGAGTGGAGTGCCCCTGTCATCCGAGGAGCACCAAGACAATGAAAAACATGTATCATTCTCACTCATCTAGCATATGAAGTTATAAATTTAAGTGTTTATACAATTCAAAGAACACATAAGCTACATATTGAGACTTGGATCTTGCCCCCCCAGCAAGTGAGAATATTCCTTTCACAATGGATTAATGACTAGGGTTAAGTGTCAGCACAGTCATTGACTCATTGACAATACCAATACTTAGGATGAAGATCTTGGATCAAACTGTACAACCATCCTCACAGATGTTAGCTAAAGGAGGGAAGAACCTTCTTGAACTAATAGGTAGCAGGTCTGATTTATATTATGCTTTTGGTAAATACTTTTTCTTTCCTTTTTTTTTTTTTTTTTAAAAAGCTAACACTGAACTGCAGTGAAGAGAGAGATCAGAGTAACCATCAGAATACAAAGTATCCTGTTTCCAAGACCTCTACAAGTGATAAACCCAGGTATTGAACCATTATCACACATTTATCAGCACATGAGAGTTTTAAGGTACTCGGTATGCAGCAGGTTTTATAGGGAGCTGCATGGTATATTTGATTTGGTTTAGGGCTGACAACATGAGATAATAGTATGGAAAAAACACACTGTAGTAGCAAACGTCAGCTAGTTTATCCCTGATATACAGCTGAGCATTGGAGAAGAGTTCTTGATCTTCCAGGGGTCTCCCACAATTTGTACCAGTGACCAACCTGGCCTTTTGAAACTGTACAGGTTCATACAAAGTGAGCAGGAGAAATTTGTGGTAAGCTTGGAAATGTCTTTATAAAAAACAAACATTGACTTGTAATCCTTGGAAGAATGTTCAGTGCAACATGATATTTTTGATATCTTGCCTCTTCTCTTTACAACTTTGTTCCTTGCATTCAACTTTTTGCTGTTTTTCCATTAAAAAAAACCCTGTGGTGCAGGAATACTTTTTTCATTATTCCAAAACCCACTTCCCTCCTTCATCACAGAAACCTTCACAAGATGCAGCCAGTTATATTCAATAGGTAGGTAGCTCTAACTAGAGTATTTAATATTCTGAATGCATTGGTCAGGAGTAATAAAACTGGAATAAATTTAAATATTTTGCCTGATTTTTTTGTTGGTACATGAGCTATTCCTAAGGTAATAACAATACATGGGAAAATTGTACCTGACTGCCTGAGATGGACTTCTCAAATGTATTCTTACACTTCTTTGGCCACAGGTATTAGTGGGGAATTGGGTGTGAAAAACTGATCACCTATGCAAGTATTATTACATGTTTTTCAGGGGAACATAGTTGTATTGCAATATATATCAGTTAAATTGGAGAAAATTTAACTAAAAATATTCTTAAGAGTTTTTTTACTGCTTTTATCAAAATAAAATACAATAAAAAAATAGCAGAAGTGTTCGTATTTACTAAATACTTTTATTCTTATGTGTAATTCCAGAGATGGACAGTTTGAAATAGAAGTTGTTATGCTTTCTTTTAAAAGGCAGTTGAGCCTCTTGATACATGAATATGTCAAAATACACAATTGAGAGATTTCATTGCACAAATGCACTGTCCCTGCAGAGAGAGGTCTTAATGTGAAATAATACTGGATAGAAGAATTTTATTACCATGGAAATCCATATCAATAATGTTTCTCATAGTTCTACAGATCAATAACATCTTGGAAGCAGAAGTACTGCAATAGTAAACTGAAGAGAAGCTAATTTTATCACATGGGGATCAAAGTTTTCAAGAACACTTATAGACTTCTAGAACCTTACATCCTTATTCAAGTTTACATATTGATTTAATATAAAGATTTATTTAATATTTTATTCAGGTTTTTGTAATAAATGAATGTACTGCATTTAGTATATTCAGTATTTATATTCATCATAACTATATAAATATAATACATTATACAATATAATGTATTATTATGGTATCACATTATAGTATCATATATTATGATAAACTGAATATTATATTTAAAATGTGCATTATAAATAATATCTATATATTTACTGTATATATGTCTAGAAATAGATACGTATATTTATATGTACATGTACACATGTATGTAAATTTTTGCATCTTGGCAAGAATGTTAGGTAGTGTTTTTAGAAGTCTTAGAAATAGAGACCGTTACTACTTTTCAAGATAGTCCATTAGTAGAAAGCAGAATATTATGTATTTGTCACACAATAAAAGAATGTCAAAGCAAGTGAGATGAAACGTTACGTAGCACTGCAGAAGTATTAGTTCTAGTCATTATACTCATTAAGTATTTTTTTCCAAAATCAGCAACATCTACAATGCAGGAAAAGGCAGAGTGATACATAAGGTGATGGAAATAAAACACTTAAATTACTTTCTATCCAAATAGCCTCAAATAATTAATAATTAAAAAAAAAAAATTACATCCAATAGGAACCCTTAAAATTTAAAATTGATTAGACTACGTTTTTTCATCTGCTGATCTTACCAGAATGAATAGGTAGTATGTTAACCTTTGCTGATATAGGTGCATGACTTGATTACTTTAAGAAATAAAAAAACAAAAAAAAGAATAATAATTTGCAGGATTCCATTCCATAGGAAAAAAAAAATAGATTCAAAAAAGAATTCAGGAGTTAAGAAGAAATTGCCTATGCAGATAAGTTTCTGTATGTGATCAGTCCCTGATGAAGTCCAAGTGTAATTCAGAAGGCCATTTCCATTCAGCAGGCATTTTAAGACATGCTTAATATTACTAATAGTAATGACTATGACATGACTTTCAAAATCAAGCAAAATATTAAACCTCAGCAGGGATACCCATAAAAAGCAACACTCGGGACAAAATTGAATGCTGCTAATGGATAATATTTATTTATTTATTTATTTTGGTGGCTGACTTTAAACACAACACCCCATAATATTCTGGTTATACATTTCAAATTTACTGGGTTTTTTTCAAATTCCTTCATATATCTGTTGTGCAGATATGGAATTCGATTTGACATATAGATGTAGATGGATCCTACTAAAAGTTATATTATAAAATTCTATACTGAAAAGATGACATCAGAACTAATGTTCATAACTGATTTTTGTCACTAACATAGAAAATATCAAAAGGTTAGAATACAATGGGTCAGTTAATCTTTAAAGTATTTAGCCCATGCTTACATCCATCTCTGACATGTAAGAACTGAATTGTGCTATGTTTCTATCATACTTCATATAGAAGAATAAAGTATGTAAGTATCCATTACTAGATTTGAACTTTATTTTAAATGCCGCAATGCATTGGTCAGGTAGGCCAATGCAGTAACATTTTGTATTTTATTAATGCATTAATATTTTAAACCTGTCACATTCATTATTAATTGAAATATTAAATTACCAAGAATCAATATGACAATCAAGTTTATACACTGTGCTTAGATTATTAAGGAATAATAAAATATTTAGAGAGTTCCTTTATTGTATTCACTTTGTAAAGTGATTGTTAGGCAATTACACCATCAACTCCCGTCCTACATTTTATATATAACATAAAGGTAAGTTTGAAAAGAACATTATTAAGCTTGTAAATCTAATACCAGAAGCTCTGGAAGTGCAGGATTAAGGCTGACAAAATTAAGATTGTTTTTAATTCTCATATTACAATATTCCTTGTTATACAATGAAATCTTGCTTTTTTCCTATAGGTCTTGTAGCTGATTCAATGAGCTAACTAGGACAGTGTTCAGATAACAAATGGCTGTTCAATATATTCTTTTTCTCTTGTTCACTGTAGGGTTCTGTGTCTTATTTATTGCATAGCATACAAATCCTTTCCTCAAGAAAAAACTATTAATTTTCTCGTAGCCATAGGGTTTTCAACACTGTACTATCCGAATTCTCCACAGACAGTTAAAACTTATTTCAGCAATATAGCTGTGAGGTAAAGTTACCTGGGAGTTTTTTCCAGTATAAGAATATCCAGTTTCCATCTCCTCACATACAAGATCATGTCATTGGCCCCTGTCTGCCAAAACATATTTGGTTAACATTAAACTTGATGGCAACAGTGGGTATAAAAGCAATTCCACTATTGCTTTACCCAATCATGCCTTTGCAACTGCTCATGAAACCACTAGTAACATCACCTTTGTAGCATTCAGTAGGACCTTTAAATTCCACATCAACAGTCCTGTGCTTTGGGATAATTTCCCTCAATGTGAATACATTTACTCCACCATCTCTCCACCAATCATTTTGTAAATCTTTCAGTTTGGCAGTGAATTAGTGTTACATTTTGCATATTCTGTCTCATAAGAATAAACTTGGTTGGCATCTGCAACTTTATATGAATGAAAAATTAGAGAAGCTGAAAACAGCATGAACTGAAAGACATCCTGAGTTGGTTTCTAATCTGAGGTATTCCTCAGAGCAGATGCCCCACCTATCTACCTGCCTGTACTGTTGTATTGCTATGCAGCATATAAGATTAAGCAAGACAGTTGGGCTGGCATTGAACCTGTTTGATTTAGAACTTTAACAAGTAGATGTAGCATTTAAGAATGGATTAGATAGCAATTTAAATATAGGGAACAAAGGCAGGGTAAACTAGATTGTTAAAAGACTGTAATTCCCTGGCCCTCTCTGATTTGGTTGGTATTTTGAGGTCTGTAGAAAGAAACTGGTTTTGCCTCATCAGCCTGATTGTATAACATTACTAAAAAAAAAGATAAACTGTGTCATCTGACACTGCCGCCACACAGAAGATCATACTACAGGCAGCAGTGGCATACCACAGATGTAAAAGACAAGACTGACATGCTTTTCACCCTGTTGAAAGATTAACACAAGATTCCATTTGGATCGCAAGGACTTTGATTTTGAATGTCAGTTTCCCTTTAGATAGCATAGATTTAAATGCCCTTAAATTAGTTGTTAGTGCATATGCATATGCATGGAAAACATACACTGTGTAAAGTTACAATGTTAAAATATTTTATTTAAATCAAAATACACAGAAATGATATGTGAATAAGGACACAGCAAAACACAGTGAAGTCCAGTGTACTAGTATTCAGTGTTCAGTCATGTTAGATGTTTGTTGAAGAGCCTTTGTTCTGGAGACAAGGCATTACTTCCTCAGAAGTGCTAAAGAAATAACACCAAAATATGTTATGTAAGAACTTTATTTGTACTTATTAATAGATACATGGCTTCACAGCCAGGAGACAATTTGTTTGGCCCAAAACCTGACTTGCGTGTCACAAAAGTGCACATGAGATTGCTCCTGAGATCTCTCTGGAGTATCTGAAAGTCTCACTGAGATGAAACCCCCTGAACAGTGCCCACCTCACCCAGTGATACAGCTGGGGCTATGTGTCACCTGCTCCAGCTCCCAAAATCTCCAGCATGGCAGAAGGCTCATACTGAGCCACTCTGCATTCAACACATTCTCTAAGCATCAAAATCTGTCTAGATGTCTAATGGGATGTGAGAAGGCAATGTCATGGTGGGGGGATGAGGCACAATTGTGCTGGAGTCACATGAGAGGTACAGAGCAGAAAATATTGCATGGGCAGCATATAGGCAAGTACGTACCAAGTCAGGCCTACGTGCTCATAGTGTGATGAAGTTCGGACATGAAGTGGCTGATCTGCTTTAAAGGAGGTTAACCTCCTTTAACCTTCATTAGAGCAGGCAGAAGCCATCCTGCTCCCATGACAGAGGGTACAAGGACCCTTGAGTACCCTAGAGTAAATTGCAAAGACAGTATAAATGTCATACTTTCTCTCTGCCTTGATTATAGAGGGAGCCCAAAGACAGAAATAATGAACCAAATAAGTGCTCCAGTTATGCATATAAAAATAAATGGAATTAACCTGAGTCTGTTTTTTTTTTTAAATAAAATTTTTATTTAAATGAATATATTTTTGTCTTTTTTTGTTTGGTTTTCCTTTTGACTGATTCATATTTTCTGGTGGGTTGTAGGATATTTAAGCAATTTTCAAACTATTATGCATCCTACAAACTTATTTGAACTTAAATAAATTCTCAGCTGTGAAACCATCTGTGTAACAACCAGTTTATGAAGCAAATATTTTCTGAAGGTCTCTCTGCTCATAACTCTTAATCTCTGCTTCTACTGTGTGATTACTACTGCGTTCAGAGAATAGCTCTTTAGGAATTCTTTGTAAGGAAGCAAAAATTCCAGTACCATTTTTTCCTAACCTGAGCAACCTCAAGTTTCCTTTGCTAACTGCTCAGGTCAAAGGGCACATCTATCTCCTAACTAAAACCTCTTGTTTTCCCCCTTCCTCTCTCTCTCTCTTTCTCTCTGAAACTTCTCAGAAAGTCCATGTGACAGTTCTGGCAGTGTGAGGTGTCTGATGAATTGCAAAGGCAAGTGACAGGTTGGAAAGTTGTGAACTTGCTCCCTGGTGAAATTAAAAAGCCAAGCTTCAGCTCTGTGAATTCTGGTATTTTCCAGTTTTAGAAAGGTAGCAACCCTTACATTGAGCTCTTTTGCTTTCCTCCGCTAGTGTTTCATGCTGTTGTCACACGAAAGGACACTTCAAAGTAGTTCAGGGCTTAAAATTTAGCCTATTTTTAAAACTGTTGCAAACCTTCAGGGAATGGTCACCATATTTACACTACATTAAGTGAACAGAAAAAAAAAGCCTAGCAATACAACACAAAAGACATTCTGTAAAGAAGTAGATGTTGTTTGTGTGTGATTTCTAAGACTGTGTGAACTTCTTCGAAGTCTGGGTGATGCAGATTAATGCTGAACATATTTTTCCCCCTTCGCCTTCACCCAAGCTGAATGTAACCTTACCAACTCTGACTCAGATCATCAAAGTCCAGGTGAATGTAAAGATCTGATTAATGCAAAAAAGCCCCAAGTGTGCTGTCTCTATGGCATTTCTGTGTATGGAGTACTCCATAATGTGCTGAAATACTTGAGAAGGCAGAGAGATGACAGGACAGACATTATTCCCCACCTGGACCTATGGAAAAGTGGGAGACAGCTTAGGTCAACCCTATTTCTTTTTGCAGAGCTGAGGAATAGTCCCTGTTAAAGAATGAAACAATCAAGGAGATTGGGACATATCCCCATGGTAAAGTGTACAGTAGTAGAGCAGTTTCAACACCCAGCTTGGGCTCCAGAGATTGGTGTGAACATAAATAAGACTTGCTTCTCCCCAAAACATCTTGATCCTTCCCTTTCCATACCTAAATATCCCATAATATGTCCTCTGCAATCCTGAAATGCTCTTCTCTGCTTCCCGCAGCAAGCCCTGCACCCCTCAGCAATGGCCCTGTCTGTGAGGTGACCCAGAGAGCCTCCCCACTGACTCCTAGTGCTGGCTGACCCCTGTCCTGTGGGGCTGGACCTCCCCTGGGACAGCCCTGGGGCCAGGGCAATGGCTTCTTTTTCTGACTGAGATATTGAGGGTTCACTGTCCACCATCATGCCTCTGTGATCTTTCATGTTTATGAGATGAGCCTTTAATCATCCAACCTTACAGGATTGATTTGACATTATCTCCTCTTTATAATTAGAAAGTAAAATGAATACTAGTAAAGTGTGTGCTATATATAAATGCAATATTTTGGAGTGGGCTGCATATCATCTGGCTATATATACAAAGTATGTATCTAAATCCGAGCTGGTCACACAGATTAGTCACTTCTTGTATAAACACTACAAAGGAATAGTAACTACCTCCAAACCAAACTCACCTGTAAGACAGCCAACAAGCCCATCTCTACACCAACTAACACAGTCCTGTTGTAAAGACAAGTGTATGAATCATGACCCCATGTCAGTATTGTTTTGTCTATTTACAAAACCATATTTTTTCATGTTATTATTGAAGGGAATGTCTTCCTGTTTGTTTCCTTCAATTTCCCTGTTCCCTACTAGCAGGCTTCAATGGAGAAGTCAAATTCACACAATAGAAACCTGGCAGGAATGACACTGATGGCATGTACTGGAGCTTTTGTGAACTTTCCAGAGGCAAATAAATTAGACACCACTAAAAGTGTCTCATTCACCAGTATCTCACCACTGAATAACTCTGCTTATTGTAAGAGAATACACCATTCTAAAACAGGAGTGACACAGTAGAGAATTGGTTCAAGGGTGGCTGTTTTTTAAGGAAACTAATGGAAATATGACAGTAATAATGTCTGTTAACTTTACTCCTTGCCTTTTGTTTAAAATTAAGGGACATATCATAAGCTGGGACACAAACCAATTTTCTTTATGGCTTATATCATACCTTTTAAAATATATTATCCTGGCAACATAGCCATTGATTTTGCTGTTATTTTGTATACCAAACCATATTCAGTTTTGCTGTGCTGTGGAACAGCATTGTTCTTCTTTCTGCATTGACATCTGAGAGTCTGTATAGTTTGCATTCATTAAATATAAAAAGTGAAAGCCAGACACTGCATAAAAAGTCCTGATAGTGGTGGGAGCTTTTTTATTTTTTTAATTAAGTCTTGAAATTGCACTGAGTATCCAAATAATGATAAGAACTTACTTTCATTTCATTTAAATTTCTTCAGAGATTTTAAGATTTGACCTTCAAGTCCACTAGAGGCCCAACAAATGATTTACTCTGCAGTTCTATTTGAAACGAATTATTCCACTTCATCTCACAAGTAACATAGGGAAGAGCAGATGGACCAGCTTTGGGATGATTGAAGTGTTAGTGAACTGAAAGGTAATTAAGGAAATAGACTGGTTAAACAAGCCTGTGAAAGTCAGAAAGCATTCCATCATAAAATAAAAGGTCAAATTATTGTCTATCTGATAAATATGTGATATCTATTAAATATCTAATATTCCCAGAAGGGAAATTATAATATTCTTTTTCTTTCCTTCTCTTTTGATTTTATGCAGTAATCATTGAAAGACTGAATAATGAATGCACCTCCAGTCTAAGTTCCATGTAGTACAGTGCATATGACCAAAATATCAAAAGAAGTCTCTAGTTTTCTTCAAAGCACAATTTGTTCCTGCATATCTACTACCATCTGTAGATGACTAGTGACTGAAGGTACAGGTATCTGTCCTGCAGTGTTAATTATGTTCATTAGAGGTATGTGTGTTCCAGACTTAAATGTTGATTTCAGTTTTAAAGCTGTTTCTTCAGCTGCATAGTTAGTCATAGCTCTGCTGACATTAATGCAAATTCTGCTGGCATCAAAAGTTCATTCTAGTGTACTTGAAATGAGCTGCACGAAATCACCCCAAAAGTGAGGATTCTAACTGAAACTGACCAATTAGCCTTGGTCTGCAATCAGTGGAAGATCACCACTTACAAAAAATAATTTTCCCAGCTATTTTGGATGAACCAGCTTTCTAAGGTGCTTCTGATTGGCTGTTCTCTCCTTCATCTGTCTTCTGCTGACCCCCAGCTGACCACTCTCAGCTCCCTGGAGTAAATGGGCTCTCTGGGTACATCAGGTTCTCAATCTCCCCAGAACTTCACTGTAATGATTCACCTCTATTATAGCATATATTGCCCTATTGATTATCAGTCTGGACATGCTTTTAATTTGTCAATATTGTTTTATCCATACACATGCAAACATTAGCAATTAGTAGCACAATATGTTTAGTTCATGCTCTATATCTTTAAAGATCACATATGCACACTACTGGTTCTGTGCATCTTCCTACTTACAACACCACAGCACAGGTGTTTGGGCAGACATTTTCAAACCTTTCATGGGCTAAAGTCATCTTGCTTTTTAGTCTATTTTCTGTCAGCTTGTCAATCACACTCTCAGGTTCTTCATTATGTCACTTGCACAGCCATATTAATTAGATTTTTTATTTTTCCAGCTTTCATATCACTGCTTTAGCTTGCACTTATCTCTCCCTGCCAGCTACAGAGGGGGCTGGATGACTGCTTCGAACTAGATACTTAGCTTTTAAGCAGCTAAACTTGGAAGAAGATACTTCACACCCCTAATACTTTTGATTCCTGAACAGAGACTCTAAGGAAGGCTTGAGTTTTAGAAAGGAGGAAGCCTCCATCTGCTGAACATGAAGCCAAGTCAAATTAAGCACTCAGAAGTTGAAGTACTCAGAATCACCAAATGTTTTTGACAGCATTGATTAATGAAATACAGATTCAAAGAGATTCTTCATGTATAAAATAGAGTACTCTTTCAACCAGTGCTATCTTTAAAACTTACATAAACATTCATCACGCCTGTTGTGAGCTGACATACTCTGCCATTTACTTTGCAACCAGAAAGACTCCCTTCTCCCCAAAGTGACTGAAACCTTATGAAACCATTGTTAGTTTAGATGCATATTTATATGCACAAACATATCATAGAACATATACTTCAGGGAAAGCAGACAGTTTTAAACACAAGACTGTGTTGTCAGGATATCAGCTGTTACTCTTGGTTATGTTAGAGGATTAATTGTATCCTCTACAAAGGTCAATGTAGCAGGCAAAGATTGCAAAGAAACTGCTTTAGAGATGACTATCTCCTGGACAAATTAACTGGCGCTTTATCTTGATTATGGTTTATTCTATATTCCAAAGAAGCTTAAGTAGGTGAATGCCACAGTCAATAAATACAGATTACTCAGCTTTCATTGAAAACTGATCTTCTCCACAAGGGAAATCTATGGTAGACTTGTTCCTTAAACACAATGAAAATGTTTCACTTCACAGGGCAGACAAATGGGGCCTAGGTTTGGTACTTCATCAAGTTGGACAACTAATGCAGTGAAATAACTCATACTCCTAAAGCACTGATTGTGCTTTCCTCTTTTTAGTGTATCTAAACACATATAATTATACAAATTAGTGGATCATTCTTACTTTGGTTTCTTCTTTTTTTCCTTTAAAAAAAGCATACATAGATTTATACTCTTCTAAATCCTAAATAAGATATGACTAGAGCCAGGAAGACAAAGGTATTCATTTCTAGAAGGAATTAATTATGTTTTCTTGTTCAAAACCTTTGGCACAATGATGACAGAATATGACTATGAGCACAAACATATATGTTAAGAAAGTTGGGTGAAAAGTCTAACCCATGCTTTTAAAATTCTTGCATGCAGTAGTACTTATATTGTGAAGAATAACACGTGTTTTGTTTCTGTAGAACATTCACATGTCAAAATCCAGTTTGAGTAAGATATTCCCAACCACCAAGACTGGTCATAGTGTATTACTAGCAGTTACTGTTATTATCTTTATTACTAAAGATGAAAAGTGAGGAAAGAAAAAGAAATATGTCCCTCTCCAGAATACAGCTAGTAAGGAAAAACAGCAATCATAGTTGAACACAGGGTGACTGGAAAATTGAACTCTAAGCATGTCATTAGGGATATTGGACAAGAAATGGGCTGCATATATGACTGGTCAAATGGAAGATAGGATGTCTTCCCAGGCACCAGGACAGAAACCACCACAAAAACAATTCTGACAGATAGAGGAAAATGAGTTATTCTCCGCTACTGCATATCTGATCGATACTGAAGTAGTATAGAATAATCCTGCTCCTTTTTGCTCAATTTATGACCTCATAAAGCATAGGTGCAACCGGGTTAGCAAGCCATAGACTTCCCATTGAAGGTCTATTAGTTTTTACTCATAAAGTAATTGAGGTCATTAATACCAAAGCACTTGAGCAAATATATATATCTCTCTCTCTATCTATCTCTATCTCCCTCTTGGATTATTGCTGTATTAATAAAGAATCTAGTTTTAACTTCTTTCACAAAACAACACAAAACAAAAAACAGAGCTCAACAAGCCAGCTCCCTAAAACAATTCTTTTGTTGATAACCTTGAAGAAAAGTGTTTATTATTACTGCAAGGGGTATTTCAGAAGAGCAAAGAAGAGTGTGTATATCAGAAAGGATATTTTTGAGAGTATAGAATTTAGAACTTTAAACTATGTTAAGAAATCCAATAATAAAAATCAGTCAGTTCTACTCCAAATCCATGACATCAGTGAGGCACAGTAATGAATACAGATTGATGCCTGAGCATACCTTCAGAAAAAATTATCTATGTGCCTGGAGCAGGAAGCATGAGTCAAAATTCTTAGAAAACATTGAGGTTACATCTTAGAAAACAGAGAGGTTAAGGGAATGACATCAAAAGCAAGATGAAAATATTCAAGAAATAGGTGAAAGCTGAGGAACCTAAACAGCCATGCAAGAATAACACATTACTGCAGTGTAGGAAACATAGTAAAAGATAACAGATATACAGACAGAGAAAACTCCCGAAGACCAATCAAAACATTTTAAAGAAACAAACCCAGAGCTATGGAAGATTAGTAAAAACTTGCATATTTCTTTAGGGCACAGAAGACTTCATTTTCCAGAGAAAAAATCTGATACAATCTGATTAAACACACACTAATTATGTTGCATGAATTAAAGAAAATGAAAAAATTATTCAGCAATAGAATTGGGAAAGAGAACTCAAAAAAAGCATGAAAACTGGATGTATCTTGTATAAAATATAAGCATAACATCTTCACACAATCTTATCAAGAGAAATCACATAGCAAAATAATGTTAATTACAAAAAAACAGCTTAGATCGTCAGAAATTTTCTAACTATTGACTGATCACATTTCCCAGTGTTTCCCAGTTATTTGAAATCACTCAAGTGGATGAGGGACTCAGATTAACTGGGGTACATCTGGCTGTTTGGTTTGGGGTTTTGTGTGTGTGTGTCTTCTTAAAATTCTAATTTAAAATCTATAGATACTGTAGAAAATAGATCAGTATTACCTGAACTGACTAGCTGAGTCTAACTATAACGTCTGTTATTCTTTTGACCCCAGAACCACGGCTCCATTATAGCCATTCTTCAATAAGAGAAATAAAAATTATTTTCTATCAGGGTGAAAATGCTAGTGGGTTTAAGTGCCTTCCTGAAACATGATAAATGAGAGATCCCAGAGTACACATTTCCCCTTCCTTAGCAACATTTTTGATCTTAGAACCATTATAGCAAGAAGTGAGCTCCACCTTCTTTTCTATTGATCTCTTTGAATGAATGCCAAATGTGCTCTCAAAGTGTTCTGTCAGACTGGGTTACTTACATGTATGAAACAGGCATGTACATGCTTTAGCATTGTAGTAGACCTGAAACAAGTATATATCTTGGTGCATATCCTTCCATACAAAAAGTGTCTAAAACCGCATGTCCTTAAAATTAGAAACTTACGAAATCTTTCAGGGAGGAAGATACTCAGTGTGGTAAGGTACCCAGATAGTCCAGCAGTGTTGTGAAGAAGGCACGTAAATTCTACTGAAATCCCATGCTGGGGGTCTGGAGCTTACCCTAAATCTTTCACTGAATCAAGCCCAAAGTGAATCAGGAAGGGTGTTTTCTTGACCCTGTAAAATATGTTGTTCTATATGAGCAGTTATGGTGATGTTCAGGATTATGGAGAAATTTGGGAAAAAGTCTGGCCAAAAGAAGTTAGAATTGCTTTATCTCAGAATAACAGATTTATCAAAGCACAATGAATTCCTTTTGCTTTTTTCTGGATTCCCAACAGATTACTGTGGTAAGACCTGACTATTTTTGTTTGTTTGGATACTAATCTCAAACATGGAAAGAAATTTCCTATCTAAAAATGAAGCATCCTGGTTGAATAAATTTTCATTTGGATTGTTCTTGTACCTGATGAGACTTGTGACACTTGGCAGGCTGCAGAGCCCTGACAGCTCAGCAGGTCAGCAGAGAACCATTAGCTATAGAATCAAGACCAAATACTTTCAGGACTGATTTTCTGTTGGTAGATGAGATATCATTAACTGAATGAACTGAGGCTAGGTGAGGAATTTATATCTGTTTTGTTTTAAATTATAATGAATTAAAAAAAATATTATTTTAAAAAATACAATTGCACATCATTTAAACTCTGGAGGGCCTCTCTTTCCTCCTCTGCCTTTACGTTGTTACATTGATCTGACATGTGACAGGGATTGTCTTCATTCAGAAATAAAGTACATGAATTCTTTTGATCAGACTACATTGCAGTCAGTGATACAGGCTACAATGCATCCCATCTTAACTCTGGCATTGTCATCTCAGGATCAGGTAAAGTAGGAATAGCACATCAGTTGCATTATCTCAGGTCAAGTGATCTAACAGAAAGTCTTTCATAGCTGTCTGATCAGAAGCCTAGTGTACATAAAACGCATGATTTACATTTCATAATTTACGGTTGTTCCAAAAGAAGAAACAGCTGTTGCTTGAGCTGAACAGTGGAGATTCTAAGGATGCTTTTATATGCTAAATACCAGGCTCAATTCTTATCAGCTGATATGCAGGGTTAAACTATGAAATATTTGAAAGACCCAGATACAATTTTAGTCTGAATGTTAAATATAAGATTAAGTTTGAAAAATAAAGGGTTTTTTTGAAAAAAGATATATTTTTTTCATATTCCTCTCCAACTTATGCAGGTTTGCCTCTTACAGAGTTCTCCTACGTGTATGTAATCAAATCTTGTTTAAGCATGACTAGCACTGTAATTATAACATCATCACGATCACCAGCTTCTTTTTCCTCTCCTTTTGTTTCATTCCATTATTACTACTTAAAACTTCACTCCTTCTACTTATATTGTGGGGTACTTATATTTAAATTTATTTAAAATCTGTCCTTTAAATATTGGGACTTTCTCAACAGGACTGTTAAAAAGACTTCTGTCTTTGTACTCCTCTTGTGTTTATATTGGGTATATAATACCTGCACCTAGTTCTTTTCCCTCTTTAAGAAATGTTTAATTGGAAATCTTGTAGGACAGTTTGCATTTTCCTTCTTCACTCAAAACGTAGAAAAAACAACAAAACAAAAAATCCTCAAATATAATAACAAAAAATATTTTCTGCTTTCAAGAAAAGCAGAAAATTGTTACATCTCCTTCTTACCTTCATTTCTTGTGTAGCATTTGTCCGATTGTGTAAAACAGTTCCCTTTGACTACCTTCATTCATGACTTCTTGGTCACAGTTGAATATAGGTACATGATGCACTGATTTTTCTTTTTTTCTAAATTGTATTTGATCTCACTCAATAACCTTAAGAGTCTGAAGCTACAAGAGAAATACTGGTGCAATATAATTTCTCCCTCTCTAAAGGGGCCAAGGTGCTGATAGAGGCCCCCATCCCAGAATCAAAATCTGCTGTTATTGCAGTCCTACCCATATTGTGAATTCTGATGACCTGAGGTATTATATTCACTAACAGTAAATTTACAAATACAAAAGCATTCCTAATCTGTATCATATGGTGAAAAAATTGAAAAAAGAATCAGAGTGTCCTTGGAGTAGGGAGATCTGCTTGAGGTGGAAGTCCTCACCAAAGGAGGAGAGGTAGACATTAAAAACATAGCCATATAATTCACACATCAAACTATAGAGAAAGCGTTTGTAGTGAATAGGTGATATCCAGTTCTGCTGAGCTCTTTCTTATAGCTATATTTCAAACTTCAGCTGAAGCTCCGCTAATGTCCAAACTGACTGTATGCATGTCTTGGGAGAGGGTTAGAGTCTCCCAGAGATTTGTTTACATGCAAGCTCAGCCAAAGTAATGTCTACTCAGTTTATATCTATTGACATAAATCATATAATCTCTTATGGACGCAACATCTAACAGGCTAGACAAATAGTATAAACTCCCTCACAGGAGGCTGGGTGCAGCAGGCAGCAAGGGACACACAGCCTTGTTGAGCTGCAGGCCTGTTGGGCCTGTGCTGTAAGTGCACAAACTTCACTGCCAAAGCACTCATATCTGTTATCCACTAAGAATTGTAACATTAGCTTCCTAAGCAGAACTTGACTAGATTTCTTGTCTCTGTAGGACTACTCACAAAGGGAGGAGAAGAGGAAATGACCCTCAAAATCTTTTGCTTACAGAATAAGAATTTATTTTACTTCTCTTCTTCCCTCTTGGTTTGGTTGTTGGTTTTTTATTCTTGTCCTCTACAGTGGTTTGTGATTACTTCATATTTTCAAGTTTTCTTCATAATCACTAAAGCTAGAGACTGTTTGAGCTAAGAAAGAATTTAGGCACAAAGGAATAGAATATCTTCTAAAAGAGGAGTTGTTATTCCACTGTGACCTAATTTCATCTGAATTCTGTAGTTTATGTGCTAATGTCTCCTGGCAAATCTTGCGTATATTATGCTAATTAAAACCTCCTCGAGTTAATCTGAACATAGAATTTTTTTACTGCCCACTTGTTATCAGTTTTCTTCATTGATCTACTCATATCTTATGGACTGCAATAGCATCTGATATTTCTACTCAAAATCTTAAGACAGAAATAAACCATCTTTTGTTTTATGATCAGGGGACAATCTGAACACAGAATTGTTGCAGGTATTCTTAAATGGAGACAATGAGAAGTCAGTCCAGACAGAATGACATTAAAAGAATGAAATGCAATATAATATGTCAAATGTTTACTGGAAAAAAACATCTGCTTTTCATATAGTGAAAGGAACATAACATCCATCTCACATCTGGAGTTAGAATACCACTGGTATCCCTGTTGAGAAGAACATATTGAGACAGAGTTTATAGAAGCCCATCAAGAAAAAAGGATATTTTGAATTGTGCAAAAGAAGTCAGCTTGGAAAGAAATATTCTGTTCTCTAGCTGTTATTTCAATAAATAAATAAACAAACTGTCTATATAAAAGCTCATACCCTGTAATACAGCCGCTGCTTTTAATAATGTGATCATGGCAAATTTTCCAGAATTACCACATTAAACAAAACAGTACACTTGCTTACACTGTGCGGGGCTACAGCTGATTTGGGGCTTTGGTGACCCTGGAGAGAAGCCATGGCTCTGCGTAGCCACCAGGCTTGCAGAATGATGCCTGCCTTGAAAGAGTGGGAACCAAGATGCCAGGTCAGGGACTACAGTGTTTCGGTGAGGGTCTTCTCCTTCCTCACTGAAGCCGTATATGATAAATTTATAAACACTTATGTCATCGGTTATGTCTTCTCTCTCCCCAGCTTACTGATCACCATTTTTATAAAGCATGGCTTCTCAGACAGAGATAAATAAAAATCTTAAAAGCAACTGCCATCTTTTGTGACATTTGTGGGCCTCTGTGGGCAGCGTGTGGCTGAATACGATCCCACTGATCTCCTGAGAAGGTACTGACACTCTACGGGAAGACATT
>VYZW01024976.1:1828-14617 GCA_013401315.1 Balaeniceps rex
ATCATGTAAATTAATTCATCCCTCAAGCAACATGTAGAAATGCCGCAGACATGTTTCAACAAATGTTCAGTCTTCAGCTATGTTCATTATAATGTTCTACTATGATAATAAGTGCTCTGTAAATCAATAAGTAAAACTACACAGTGCCCAATTTAGAAATGCAGCTTCTGCCTCCTCTCGTCCTTAGCAGAAGCAAATGGCATTAGTACTGTTGTGTCCTCTCCTCTACTGTGACTGCAAAAAGATTATGAAAGGCATTTCGTATGACTGATTATGGAAGACATGCAGCAGGGTGGTGAAAAGTTTTATGGGGGCTGTAGCAAATATCAACAGTTTCCAGGGAAGGAAAAAACAGGCTCCAAGCAAACAGGTGAGTGAGGAAAAGAAACTAAAGCCTATCAACTAGCAGAACTCCACTCTTTCTCCTTCCTTGTTCTCCCCCTCCAAATTAGCAGCCAGGTTCTTTACTATTAAATGAAATTTACTATCAGGCTTGCTGGAAAAAAAATCCCCCTACCTCTTCTCTTTTTTTTTTTAATGCCTCTCCACACAAACTTTTTGGCTCTTGTTTTCATTTCCAAGCTGCAAAAACCCAGTTCAGAAAGATGGTCTGAATACTACGAACCCAGTGAGGAAGAAGATCATTTGTTTCTTGCCACCAAGAGTTCCAGGGATACTAAATAGATAGGGTCAGCCTAGCTTTTTTGACCTTCCACCTCATGCTAGTCTTCCCCTTTCATAGGTGCTGCTTGCTGCAAGGTCAGTATGTTTTTCTTTCCTTAAGTACTAGGTAGACTTCAGATTGAAGGTGCTCATCCAAAGAAACAGATGTCAAAGCACAAAAATGAGTTTGTAATACAAGCATTAAAATAAAAATATCAAATATAAGCAAATACATTGCAAACAGCTTACTGTAGACTTTCCTTAATCTGGAGATTTGTAGAAGAGCCTGACACATATGTATCACAAACATACATAAGAGGGAACATGTTAATACCTTTGCAGATACTGAATTTCTATAGAACACTCTTCACTAACCTAGCAGAAAACAGCATCAGGTCACCATGTGATAAAGCATGTCTGTATATTGTGAAGTGCTTACATGTCTTAATGCACGTACACAGAAAACAGGTGTGTATGTATGTGCATGCACAAACACAAAATCAATGTTACAACACATGGCATGTCCTGATATTCCAATTAATGCCTTAAACTTGACCATGTTAAATATCATAGTTATTCTATCATCCAGTCAGAATAAAGAGCTGAAGTGACAGGCTGCAGAAGGAAGCACCTATTAAAAGTTCATAGATGAGTCCCTAAATATACATTTATGGTAAAAGTGATTGAACATACAGAGGCAATGATCACGATCACTGAGCAGAACCTTGCATAGAGCAACATACAAATATAGCAAACAAACTGCTTTCTAGATAGTAATATCATAAAGATGATAGCTATTTTCTACGAATAAATCTAAAATGATATTTTGGGCCACATACAGTCTGTGATATTTTGTAATTTACTTTCCTTGATAATCATTTCACTGGAAGCCTGAATTTTCCTTAATTTGCCATATAGGAGGGACAGTGAATTAGCTGGGGTTAGAAGCAAAAGGTCTATTAGGCAGCTAATTCTTTGAACACTGGACCACGTAATTTTAAATGACTTAAACATCTGTACAAGAAACAAATACATCCCGAAGGGTCAAATCCTGCAGTCTTTACTCAGACAAAATTCCCATGGACTCATGGGATTTGACCCTTAGTTGGGAATGTACACAGGTTCAGACCATCTTTTTCAAGCTCCAATGTGGAAATTCTCTTTGGACCAGAGAAGTCCTCAGGGAAGGGCTTTCTGATACCACAAGCATCCAAGACACCAGTCTGGGCTAATCACTAACAGGTTAGCATCTCTGAAAATAATACTGTCTAACAGCAGAGGAATGTGTAGTCTGGTTCTCATAAAATTTCAAACCTGGGACAAAACAGAAGAATCTGGTAGAGCTACCTCTTTTTTCATCTGAATTAATAACACATTATCAGTTTGGTAAGAAAATATGAACTGTTTTTATCAAACTTCCAGATATACAGTGAAACTTGGAAGCAAATGTAGCAGTAAATATTTGCTGCTGTATATTCACAGTAAATGCTGAATATTGAGTACTTATTTTTCAGTATTGTTACTATAAACAGTTTCTGGATTATGCTGTTATAAAACTGTAAAATCATTCTAAATTTGAACATCCTTTAAAAAAAAAAAAAGCCACCACCACAGCACAGAATAATCAACAGTTAGTCTATCCCCAAGAAAATAAAATATCTTTCCTTAAAGAAAGACAAGAAGTTCACCTGGCAGACAAAGGTAAAGGCCAAATTCTAATATATGTCAATCTGTTTGCTTCAAAAATAACTGACACAAAATTTCACCCAGCTTATCAGTACCTCGTGTTTGTTCCTGTTATTTTCCAGAAAACAGTCACTGATTTTTTGGGGGTAGAATTTCAGCTTTAGAGGCCCAGCTTGAGACAGTACAGGCCAAATTTTCACAAAGAGTGAACAAAGCAGGCTAGTATCTGCAGGTGCTCAGCACCTCTGCAAAGGCAGGTGTAAGGTATATGAACCAGGGCATCTACATTAAGCAGCTTCTTTTGAACAGCTGGTACAAAGTGCTGGCAAACTTTAGCTGGCCACCTTACCAGGCTGATAGATTTATATATTCATCCACAGGAGAAAGAGCCCAGGGTAGCAGATGCCCGCAAAGTGAAGGGGAAGTTTGTCACCTGGGGAAAGCATGCAGAGATCAGAGGATCTAAGTACTGCTGCAGAAACTCTGCTCCCGGCAGGCATCTTAATTCCATTTACAGGGGGCCCTCCCTAGCTACAATGTCCTGAGGACCCACAGACTTGAATTTTTCACAGCCCTATTCCTTTTTCTTGGGAATCCTTACAGAATCAGGGGAAAAGGTGTTACTAAGCATCCTTTAGCTATTGCACATACAGCATGCGTCCAAGATCCTAGATGTGCACAGCAATCAACGTAAAGTCTCAGTATGAAAAGAGGTGGTCTATAGTAAGTCTCTGTGTCTCAAAAAGGGAAGGGACAAAAATTTCAGAGCCACAGAAGCACATCTGCAAAGATTCAATACACAAATATCAGATCTGGTAGAGAAACTATGTAAGGGAAGGATCATTAAAAGCATTTTCTGACGGAAAAAAAATATTTTTCTTATTTAAAAGTTCCTTTAAAATATTAGGCTTTTGTCCTGAGTACTTATTCCTAGTTACTATATTGTTTTAGCCTACTGAAAAGCAAAATAAAAGGAACAAAGTCCCTTTCCATAAACAAAACAGAGCAAAAAAATTGTGATGGCAAGTGAATCCCACTTTATCACTCTGCCTGGAATTTCTATTGCAGAAACACAAAAGTCTGATTTATTTTTAAAGCATTTTAAACACATACCAACATTACTTGGAAACAGGCCAGGTAAAAAAATTCCATCAGAACTGACACCCTACAAACACATGTTACCAGTAACAGCTATTGAGCCTAAAGAAATAAATGAAATGCTATACCTTTGGCAATGCAACACTTGGCACTTTGTCAAAGATTCATAGCAGCAAGGTATATATCTACTTTAAATATACAGTAAGCTCAGGACTATGTATTAAACACATTCCCCGCCCCTCCGCCCCCCTTCAAGAGAATTTTTGTCCCACAACTTTTAAAATTAAGGGCTTTTTTAAACTGAAACACTATGGAACTTGTATTCCACAGCTGACCAAAAATCATGACTATGGATTTTCAGAAGATCTAATCCTTGCAAAAACAAGCTTTTCCTGACCGTTATTTAAACAGTCTAGCTTTCAGAACAGGAGAGGAAGAGTATAGGTGATGGTTCTTTGAGGTGAGAGAATATTTTCTTGAAAATGTTATCTCTAACAGAAGAAATAGAAAGGTTTATTAAGGTTCTGGGTATCTAGCAAATCACAGCCTGAAATCGTCATCTTAGCAGTCAGTTAAATAAGAGGAAACAAATGCAAACTTAATATAAACAGGTGTGGTTTCTGGGGTTAAAAGCTACCTACAATATCCATGTTGGCTGCATTTTTACCTACTTCATAACAAAACAACCTCAAACAAACAGCAATTCTCAAACAGGCAGTGATGTTTCTGTAAAACACTACAAAGTGCACTTACAGAGTGTTTTACAGCAAGCACATGGGTAGACTTAAAACACCTGAAGATCTTCTTGTGTTTGGGATTAATTTAGACTCACGGTTATCACCAGAATGTTTCCATGGTAAGAAAAGAAATAATAATAAATAAAAAAGACCAGGTATCTTCTGTAAATAAAGCTTCTACTCAGTTGCTAAGAATGTAAACTCACCAAAAGACTGAGAGCAAATTTCACCTCTCTCCACGTGTACCTTTTGTGCTGACATTTGAATACTATGTGTGGAATACAACCGCTGAAGTCAGGAGTCGAACGTCACATTTGTACCTCTCCTTAGCAAACACGCTGAAAACAATCCTACGCCACTGCTACAACATGTGGAGGCATGAGAACTGAGATTTTACAGCAAAAGATACGGGCTTGAAAGACTAAAGTCTAAGGATATTCAAATGGGATTGCATGTGGACCAGTAGGTGAAATCATATGCCTCTCTGGCACTGAGGAGAGGTGTTAATTTTAAAATCTGTTCACTAGCCTAAAGGTGGGAGGAGGGATGGCCTTTATCCTGCTCAGCTTCTAACAGTAAATGATATCACCTTTTAGGAATTTTTTTCTGGTAATGAAAGCCATGGTGGGCTGGAGGGAGAGAGTAAGGGACATCTGGATCCTCTTCTGGAATGACAATTAGGCAGTGGTCCATATTAACAACAGGCAGCCAGTAAAATCACCCAGGCTCATACATCAGATATAAAGTGATTACCTTCAAATATTGATTTTACAGCAAGACTGGTCCCAGAGGTTATAATGGTTGTTGCTTGTTTCTAAGTGGACAGGTTTTTGAGCACTGGAAGTGAACTCCGCAAGGAACTATTACTTCCTAAGAAATATTTCATGCACTTTTGGTGGTTAGTGCCATGGAGACTATCCCAAGAATCAGTGCCTCTAAGGGATTAGAAGAGATTATTAGGCCAAAGTGTTTTGTTGTTCCTCCCTTTCCCCATCTTTTATGTCACAGTGACTTTGGACATTTTGCTAGGAGTCTTAAAGTTCTCCAATTACTCTAATAAGGCCAGTGAGTCATACAGCTCTCCTACTGCCTGAAGAAATTGGGGTTTGGATAACTGCTAATGGTGTAAGGCTCAAGACAGGACAAGGTTACACTAGTTCACCACAGCACATAGGCAAATGCACAGATGCATTCTGGAGCTGGATGAACATACCTGCTTTGAGGTTTTTACACTTGTAATGTATGGATATTTACAGATACTGCACATCTGGGCATCCAGAAGTCAGGCACAAACATGCATGCTCTTTGGCACAGCTGTGTGTGCTTCTGTGTAGCACTCATCACTGCTGTTTATTCTCTTCCTCCAGAAAAAAATGACCTGAATGCAGCCTTTCCCCAAATCTATGCCAAATCTGAGCTGCCTTTGACAGACTTGTGTCTTTAAGAATGCCTATGACAACCGGAAGCAGCCTAAGCCAGCAGGAGTAGCCACCTGAGCCTCCGACAGCATCAGGCTGTAGCAGGGCCAGGGTTTGGTGCGGAGCCCACCTCCATCACCCAGGCTGGCTCCTCTGAACCTCGCTCGCACCTTAGGCACCTACTGTACAATCGGCACTACTGCCCTCAAATGAGCATCTCTTGTGCACTTCTGTCAAGGGCTACAGCAATGTTTTCTACCTATGGCCACTTGTGAAGACCACTGAAAAATGGCAGCTAGTGTGGAAAGCAGCTGCCCACTTATTTAGCAAATTTTCTCATAGACAGCACTTACACTCTTGACACTGCCTCTGCTACTAGTTCCTATCTACGTGAATCTTTAAAAATTTCATTAGATGATGATTTCTAACATGTCAGCGCATGTTTCCTACCACAACTTCAAAGCCTTTAACTCAGCTAGGTTGAGTTAAACTTTCAGAGAATTCTTAGGTTTTAACTTGGCTACCTTCTAATAGGAAAGTTTACATTGTTTGATTATGTCACATTTAAAATGTGCTAGCTAACATGCTCTCATCAAAGCCATTAACTAAAATATTGGCATCTACACACTGCCTCAGTTTCTGCCTCTCCCTCCTGACTCTGTCCAACAGTAGGTTCCAGACAAGGTTCGTAACTTTGGGCATCATGATCTGGTGTCAGTGGAATTCCCTTGACCACAGAGTTCAGCTGCCCTAACAAAAACAAAGTTTGCTGATTTCTGTGAGGTACCACAACACCCATTGCATCAGCCATACTCCCACAGAAAATGAGGTGAGTTGAGAAATCTTCAGGTCTATTGGAATTTACTTCTTTATTTCGCTTTATGCAATTTTACAAAATTGTATTTTTTAGTTCCAACCATTCAAGCTTGAAAATGTTACAAGAAGGATATAAGGAAAAGGTTCCTTTTTGTCCTTTCAAAAAAAGAAAAAGTATTTTCAGGTTAGAAACTCAGAACAGTATGCTACACTGGCAGTGATCTTTATTTTGGATATAATACAAAATTTCAACCTTTTACTGTCTAATGACCATTACTGATTATTCCATAAAATATAACTCTTTTTTAAACTACTGTTGGTCTGTTAGGTATGTTTGGCTACCCACATAACTTCAGGTACCCATATATCCATATATTAGACAGCTCACTTATTTACCCTAGTACATATCACTTTAATTTGAGTTAACACCATTGCAATATATAAAGAATGTCCCTGACACTCAGATGAAAGATTTGACTGAAGCACCACAAAAACACGTTGAGCAATCAACACCAACACACAGTTAAAATAGATTCTCTTTTTGCATAGGAGGACATCCCTGCTGACATCTTAAGCCTAATATAACACGAAATTAGCAGAAAACATCAAGAAAAATCCACCTCCGGAAATGTCATCTGTAACACAGTGTGTGATCCCCAAATGTACTCAATTAGCACAGACAAACTTTTAGAAAGTATAATATAAACTTTGATGGAGGGACCAAGTGTCTGCTATTAGATGTTCTGATACTTTTTGAAATAAAAAAATCTAGCATAAATAAGAATTGCTAAGATGATTTATTGGTATGCAAAGTTACCATTGTGATAGGCTCTTGGCTACCTCTGAGAATAGGATAGCATGTAATATCCCTTTTTCTTGACCTTTCTTGCTGTGTACTTTCACAAACTTTCAGGTGCGTATCAGTAAAGCAAGCCTAAAACATTTGACACTTGTTAGGTCTCTACTGGGCAGTAATGAAGGTGTGACTGCATTTTTACTGTGTGGTATGTTCTTTCCCATTCAATACAATTGGGGAAATTAATAGAACATGAAACTTATAGTAAAATCCAGGTAGTTTCTGGCTTTTACAGAAGTGTTCACAAATGATAAGGACACAAAGCAGCTTCTCACTTTTATAAGGTCTATGGAAGGACCAGGCATGATAGCAAACTTTTACCCTCAAGATAAAAGGCCAAATTTTTTTTCTTTTCCTCTGAGCCACCTCAGGGCCAGAGAGCATCCCAAAGACAGAGAGATGGAACTATGAACACACATTCATTTGCTTCTTCAATATTTCTTGGGGGAATTCAACTGTAAGTAACAATTAGATGTTTTAGGATTTTCCTGATGTGCCATGTGCAGCGATCCAGTGCAGCTTCTAAGGCCCTAATAGAAACAAAGTTGGTAGGTGATGTTTTTATTTATTTATATATTGTTCATGCTGTTATTCTGCTCTCACAATATCCCCACTGATCCATGTTCTGACAACTGTATCAGTTTGGGTAGCACCTTACTCTCCAAAGAACATCAAAATACTGGAAAGATTTGTCACAGAATAAAGTACTCTTTGTAAGACTGTGATTGTCAGAATATGGTCCTTGGATGATGACTTGCTGGGCAGGAATGTGGTGCATTACCATTATCCATTTACTATTTAATGATACAGACTTTAACAATCAGCTCATACCAGGGTGTTCTAAATCTTCAGTGTGAAGAAATCTCAAATTAGGTGCAAAATTATTTGGAGACCTTCAAGCTGCCATGTTAGTTAAAATCAGCAAAACTAGAGAAAGGTCGCATGCAGATATTAAAGCAATCAACATGATGGCCTGATCTAAAAATGTTTCAGGAATGGTGATGTCAAAATATACATATTTAAAAAAAAAAAAACACATCTATATGGGCATCCATTATAAATCTAATTGGGTCAAGTATTTTAATTGCACTTTACATTGCTAGTATTAATGCCAAAAGGAGTACTATTTCACTTATCCATTTTATTTGCCAGGTTTCTCACATTACATCTTTCCTTTTGATCTGAGTCCTTAATACTGCATCTTTCATTTGTGCTGTTGCGATATCCTACTTGTTTATAACTGCAGAACATTTAATCTTTATAAATACTCTCTTTCTCAGACTTTGAGGTCTATACTTTGAATATATCCAGAACTTTCAGGAAAAGCTTACAATGAACTGACGAAAATTGATCTGTGGTACAGTAACCAATTGATTTCTGTTAAAGCAAATTCCATTCACTGATTTTAGAAAATAAACACAGGATGATTTTTCCCCACTGTCAATGTTTGGTGCGACACTCAAGGATACATTTAAATCAGACACACAGAACTCTTGGATTGATGTAAGAGTGTTAGGTTAAACTCATTTTTTTAAAAAATTATATTTTAATCCCTAAAGGATAAACATTTATCCTCTAAGATACAGGGATAAAGATTTTAACGGCATCTTGCTTTGGGATTCAAAATAAATAAGGCAAAGATGAGTTTCCATCTTCTTAAAACTAAATTACAGAGATTGAAATATATAAACACAAAATGAATGTATTCCATTTGCATATTATATTTTGCTCTTAAAGTTGATATTAAAGATTAAGGGTCAGCATTTAATCCTCACCATCCTAATCCCTAAAATTACAAAGACAGGCATAAGTGCATGTCTGCTCCACTAAATTACCTTGAAAGAAAGCAAATTCCGGATGAAAAGGGAAGCATATTTATATTATGGTGATTTAAAATCTGTCGCCTAAACACATCTTCTCCCCTCTATCCATTGACCTAAATTGCACACTAAAAGCTTGCTTGTCTGCAAATGGGCAGCTAACACTTTGAGACAATCCAGAGATTCTTCACTTATGCACAATCATGCCAACTATTTTTCTGACTACAATAAACACTGTCGTGTTCATATTTTGCAGAAGCAAGAGTCAAGTTATAAACCAGAAGAATTTCTTTACTTTTCCCAGCCCTATTCCTAGATATAGATAATTCTAAAAATTTAAGATTGTGAGAGAAAAATGTGTTACTGAAAATTAGTAGGTCAAGCATGCTCTGACTTAAACCGTTGCAACTCTAAGGGGAATTGCACCCTGGTGGATACTGTACCTCAGAAGAAGCAAAATTGTAACTTAAAACATCCCTAGTCTCTAGAAGAACAAAATTACTTATGCTAGAATGTTACTTCATGCTGTAAGACAGTACCATTTATACTCTATTTGGCCACTTCTCTAAAATATTAGGGTTTTCCATAGGTTACGTGGTGCAACTGAAATTACAGCACTCTGTTGCCTTACCAATATTATATTATAATGGAGAAAAAAACCCAACAGATCAACCACCAAAAATACCAGGACTTAAAAGACTAAAAGTAAAATGAAGCTCATAGAACTGCATTCTGGATTTTACATCCAGCACTTATCTACTTTCTAATATTTCAGGTTGATAGAAGTGCTACACCATGCAGTGAGGTAAAATATCTAAGCTGCACTCAGCCCTTCAGATTTGCCTTGAGAATTGTCTGTCTACATTTGTACCAAGATGTTCTAATATTTACTTTTGAAGAATTATTTTGTAATTTAAGCCATCTAGGAGAGAACAACTTTATCAAGGAGAGAACAAGTCTGTCGTGATTATCAAACTGAGCAGCTCTGTAATTATAATCATCAAGAGGACACTAGTTTCCCTCTTTTTAAGTTTATTTAACATAATTTTATACTCTAAAGGGGAAAAAAATAATCCCTGCATAAAACCTATTAGCCAATATGTTTTCTACCTGTCAGGACATTTTTATAACTGGCCATAAGGTTTCTTTCTGCTTATGAGGATGTGTGGAGCTACAATGCTATCACTACATTTAAGAAGACTGAAAAATATCTCAAACTTAACTGAGTTTGTTTTTTTAACTCTGCACATTCCTCCATTCAAAGCATATTTTAGAAACAACCTAAAATAGATTTCCCACTAATTTTCATCTTCTGTAGGTATAAAAAAACTCTTCCAAACACAAACCCTTCAATTAAAAGGTTCAACCATCTCAAAAAGAAAAAAACACACAACAAATGCTGCTGTGATATTCAGTATTTCAGAGCCAAACCCCTGCTGCTTGGTCATGATAGTTATAAAAGCAGACTAATGAAAGCAGCAAAATTTACAATTAATTTTAATTCTGAAAAAATCATACTGCTCTAATCAACTGCCTATCAAATGTCGGTGCAAATTACACTAAAAAAAAAATTATTAGGACAGGTTGGTAGACTAAAATTTTCCATATACTCCATCTGCATAGAGAATGCCTGTGTGGGAATTACTTTTAATGAACAACAAATTACAATTACTAACCTAAATGAACCATCTTCCTTTTTTGTTTGTTTTCACAGTCTCACTGGTACAGGGTGCACTGTCAGCTTAATTGCCATTCAAAGTGGCAGACTGACCTATCACCAGGCTTGCATGTCCACAACATTTTAACTGAAAAGCCGTAGCAGATGTTTTTAATTTTATGAAGAGGACAAGTATGTTTTCTAAATATATTCAAAACGTTAAAGGCCAGTGTTTAAATAATAATAATAAGGTACATGCCTATTTCAGACTGGAGGGCTTGTATGACTAAATATCCCTAAGCCCTAAATTAGCACATGAAGTATTCATGGACCAATACTAATAGAAACAAGTCTTGATGTGCTTTATTAATAAATTTATTCAAGTAAATGTTCTGTCTCTAGTCTCTAATAAGTGACCACTTTTTTTCAAAGGAGCACACATGAGGACTTGTAGTAATGACATCTATTAATAAACTTTTACCAAGCATTTTTAAAGTGCTTATTTGGATATGTCGCCTGGCATCTGCACAAAAAAAGGAAAACCAGTCTCTTATTAGCATATGTCTCATATTAGCTGAGCTTTCCCTGTCAAGTTTTTGGGGACCATGATATTGTTTAACAGTTTGAAGACTGACTCTCATCGCAGTCAGTGAGGGAAAAGAGAATCTGACCTGGACGTGCACTTAAAAAAGAAACTCCACTTAGTACTGCTGTATGACAAAAAAGGGATGGTTGAGGAGAGACTTTCTATTTCCTTAAATTATTACCTAGTGGCTACATCAGCCATATTTTTTAAAAGCCTGGCTCATTGCTTATTATTAAAAAGCTTAAAAATATTTATGAAATTGAACCATTTCTGTTGAAGGGGCTAAACTGTGAGCCCTAGAGACAAAAGCTTCCTCTTTGCCTGAACTACTGAAATCCTTCAAGCTAAACCTAGAAGAACCACTGTTACAGATAAAAAAGAAAAAAAAGAAAAAGAAAAAAAGCCACACAGCACCCAAAATAAAAAACCCAACCTGACTGTGTCAGTATCCACTGAATCTTTCATTTCTTTCTGAGACTGTCCACAAATGCCACTGTGTTATTTCAGGTTTGAATCCCTGATTCAAAGGACAGTTGTAAAAAGGAGAGAGCAAAAAAGACTCATGTTTCTTTTAGAGGGCTTTGGATCAGATCTTTGGGGATATGATGAATAAAAGTAAATACTATTTTTACATTCTGTTTTTAATGTTATTACCATGTTTATTTTCAATTTATTGTAACTTACTGTGGCAATGTATAAGGCAAAATAAGTGACTAAGAGAATGGATGTCTCACTTCTAATTATATTAAATCATTTAATGAGCCATATATACAACGTGATGCAAAAACAAATCAACTTCTATTTTCAGATCTCCATAAAGCTGGATAAGTGAAGGTGGCTTAAAATCATTCCTGTTTTAGGTCAATGTTATTTATCATTGTCCGTACTAGGAGCTACTGTACATTGTTTCAGAATAACAGATTTAGCTGGTCTGCATGCCAGTGCCCACTCACATACCCATGTCTGACTTGGGGATTAAAATAATCCTTATCCCCCTCCCCCTTCTACACACCTCTGGCTAAGACTAGAAATAACAAAGAAAAAAATGATTCCTCTACAAGGATATTTGACGTTAAAAGGTACATTATTGTGCTTACACTACAATATTATTACAATTAATATTTACAATTAGCTAACTTATAATACCAGTACTACTAACCACAGTTCTTTACAGAGACGTGTGAGGAAGATATGATAAAAACCTATTAAATGTTAGTTTATTCACTGAACAGCATTAATAAAACTGTTTCATTCTCTTCTTTACTTTGCAGTAGTCATGTTTCTCTTGCTATTTGGACTTTATTTGAAAGCCTTTGACTGGCTTCCCCACCAGTTCACCTTCCAGGGTCTGCATAGCTTTTTTGGGCCAACATCTTTTACTCTGTAGTTACCATTACAGCCTGGTTGCTTGGCAAAATTGCATCTCAATTTTCCCTTTGAGGTCTTTCCTCA
>VYZW01024976.1:26358-36664 GCA_013401315.1 Balaeniceps rex
CTGATCCTGCCTGTTGTCTTGCCTTTAAATATAGTAATTCCACATGCAGGTGCATTGAAGAGACAGTAGTTTCATCAACTGATGCCTGAATGTGCATATTCAGTCAGTCCTAATTTGACTCTATCTTCTGCCAAGAAAGTGAGAGTAGGTTAGAGTTCCAAAGTCGCACTCTCCACATNTTTAAATAGAAGTCACCAATTCAAAAGAGTAGTTCAAATATGGAGTGATTACAATGCTTTTGCCTGCCAGCTGTCTAGAGGTACATCAGAAATGGTCTGGCACTCTCACTCTGTTTTTTGATTGAGGCATAAGTCATCAAAAGTCACTATTGCCCTTATCAGGACCGTTGCTATCAGCAGAAAAGCCAGGAAGTGATAGCTCAGGTGCGAGTACCCCTCCTCTTTAGCCTAGGATCATGCTTGCATTCAAGTCATTATACTGGGAGATTCTGCACCAATGCTCTGCAGTTAGCAGATATCAGTTGTCTGCCTTTTCAGCGCAAACTTAAGAACTAAAATTCATTAAAATAATTTTTAAAAATCAATGCACAAATTGAGACTGAACTGTTTAAAGATACTGCTGAACTGCAAAAAACTTCTGAATATTAGAATTAAAAGAAACTCTGAGGATTTGTACTACAGTGTCTAATTTCATTTCAATGTGAATTTTATATTTTGATCACCAAGTAAATTTGAATTCTTTAAAATGTGTTAATAAGTTTTGATATGCATCTGCCATTGTTTATTATAATATTTATTATTATTTATAGCAGCATAACCCATACAAGTTCCCAAAGGGTTAATGCAACTAGATGAGCTGAAATTCATGAGCATAATCCTAAACAAGTGAGTTGAAGTTCTATCAGGTCTATTTCATAGCATCAGGGATTACTGCTAGCAGTCTAATCCTACTGAGCCTAAGGGAGGTACGTTGTATTGTATTTGAAATCCTGGCTGGGAAAGAACGGAAGGTTAAATGGGTGCCTTGCTCTGTAATCAAATATCACAGGCACTACTTATCTATTCAATGAACAACTAACGTAGAAAATCAATTAGGAAACAAATAGCTTCTTCTTTTGAATTTTTTTTACCTAACAAAAAGAGAGAGAGAGGAGTAAATGGTTTTGTAACATGTTGATGTTTAACGAAACTCTATCATACTATCCACTATAAAAGAATTCTACATGTAGACTGGCAAACATTAACTAGAAGGCACAAAACACCCCATAGCAACTGTTGGTGTTTTAATGCTATGTCTTTAAGTGCTAGGACTATTTTCAAGGCTAGTGTGCATTCGAACACCAGCAATTGAGCATCTTCTCAACATATAAAGCAGCACACAGAAACTACGCATACAAAAATATTAACCGACTGCAGATAATTGGACTGTGCTCAAATGAAATCACAAATACATATCCGGTTGTTTGTAACTGAACATCTTAAATTATGTATCAGTTGTGAAGAGCATTTCTTCAGCTGTGCATCATCTTTTGTTCACTTGGTTAAAATCCCAGGAGTACTGAAAAAGGCTGAAGCTCCTGCTGGTCTTTGTTCCCAGCAGGGAGAAGTCCCTTTTGGTGGTCTTGAGGTTAACACCCTACCCGCCCCCCGCCCCCCCATACCTGTCATTCTGAATAGCCTTCACAGTCTGTGCACACAGACAAACAGCCTGACCTGGCCAGCTAGCTTGACCCCTGGGCAGGAAGAAGATCACATCTGGTTATTAATATTGGGACATTAAAAAAATGTAATCTTCAAGGCACTCGGAGAAGCAGGCTGGCAATTATACAGTATGTGCTGGATGTCAGTCAGGGAGCATGTTAGCCTGATATTATGTCTGAGAATGCTAAAACATTCATTTTGCTCTGATGAGGGATTTCAAACACAGTCTCCCTCTGTATCTCTGAAAGCTGGTAAGGGAAGTTAGCCCAAAGCACTTAAGTCTGTAGCTTATCTGTTCTTACACTTCCCAATTTTTAGTCTGTTTTACACAGTTTTATAATGTAAAACTTTTGTAGCTGAAAACTGATGTAACTGGAAAAAAAAGCCATGATTTTACAGTAGAGGAAGGCACCTGATAAATGGAACAAAAGCTCTCAATATTACAACTGTGCTAAACGTGCCTCCATTACATTCTCTGAATATTTTACCACTATCCAGACTTTTTAGTTCATTCATTCCAGACATCTGCATATTAGATGGTTTAAACACACTTAGTTTATATAATTGGCTAAAATATACAGAAACACATTTGTACATGCTTGTGATATATATTATATACACATGCACATACACAAAGCTTTATATAGCATAGATTTAACAGTGTTGTGTGTGAAATCCTAGTGACACCAAAGTCAATGGAAAATTTACCTTTTGCTTGAATTGGGCCAAATCTTAACCCTTTCTAAACGACAACACAGAGTCTCACTGGGATATGTACTGAGAATATCAAATCCCTGGTCTGACACCTTTATATAGCCAGATAATTACTTCTATTTGCTCCACTGGTTATGCCTTAAACCAAAATGAAAGACCATGGTCTGGAGCTCTTATACGCTGTATTTTGCTGGCATCCCAGCCTTATTGATGCCACATGGAAGATTTTGAATTGCCAGTGTGAACAGAGCACAGGTCCAGCAACCTTCACAAAGAATGCTCTGACCCCCCAAGGCGCACTTCTACACCTGTCATGTGGAAGGTAGAGGAGTATGGTCTTCAGAGAAGTCTCAAGTCAGTCCTAAAAGATGGTGTCAACATAATCTCTGTGCTTGAAACCAGACCTAAAATTGTCTCCAAGGGTAGATATTATTAATGCTCCCAGGCCAGATAAATTAAATCAGCTGTCATTAGTTTGGTTTTGCTGCAAACCACCATCAAGTCTTTTTCCTTGCTTCCTTTCAAATGGAAAAATTTCCTTTCAAATTACATTGGGCCAACACCCAGGATGGGCCTTCTACCAATGATGTGTTAATCTTGTGATCTGTGAGTCTGAAAAAGGAGTTTTATAGCAGTGGAGGTGGGAAGTTTCCAGCTTTCCAACAGAATGCTAGCACTTGTTTTTAGCTCTGATAGGCCTTGAGATGTCAGACCTTCAAACTGAAATGCTATTATGTATGGAAAAGCTATTATAGGAAGAATGTAAGACATTTCTAAAATATATTAGTCACAAAGTCATAGCAGTGTTTTTTCCCCTTAGTATTAGTGGAGCTTGGCTTGGTACATGCAGCCATATGAAAAAAGAGTATTGATGCAGTTAAAGAGCACTCTACAAATTTCTCACATATTTTTCCTAATGCAAAATATGCAGGAGGTTCAAAATGCATGATAGTTTCCTGTGGGATGGTAAGCATACCTTTTTCTGTCTTTATTACTTAAAACAACACAGCCAACTCAAGCTCGAGACAATAAAACCTTTATCCCACTCATCCCAAATAATTAGAAATGCATATTTGATAATGTACACAAACACTCACATATGTATACACAAGAGAAAGTGGGAAAGATTATTGGCAGAAAAGAGAAAAAATATAAAGGAGCTTGGGGCTTGGCAAGAGTGAAATCGGGTTAAGTACTGCAGAAATGACACCGTTCCAGACGTAGATGGCACTGTGAAAATAGACACGTAGAGATGTTGGTAGAGCAGGAAGAAGAAGAATGTGGTGAGGTGGTAAACACTGGCCGTATGTGTGCGCAACTGAGGTTGCAGAGAGTAAACCACAAGGCAAGGATGACACTATGCACAGTCCTGAGGGAGCCGGTGTTTTGGAGTGAAAGTCCAAGCTTGAGGCAAGAGAGGAAATGTTTCTGACAGGTTGGGGCCTTTCAGGGTGGAGGCTTTCTGGTTTTAAATAGTAGCTGCTTGGAAAATGCTCACAAATGTGGAATAATTTAGGAGGAGAAACAGGCTATGGATGAGGTGACCTAGTGTGTATGCTCACAAAGTATGTCATGGTTATCAATATGCAGTAACCTGTTTTGATCTGTAAAAGATATTTAGGAGGTGGATTTCGTTCTAACAACACACACTCTGTATCAAACAGGGCAGCTGGTTTCGGTGAAAGGGAAAACACTTCCAAACTCAAATCCTCTCCTCTTTTTCACACCCTCTTTGCAGAGCAGTCTCTCTGACTTTTCCTTTGTAACTAGCCTTTTCTCTAGAGCACCAGAAACAAATGGAAAAACCCTAGAAATAAACTTTGGGAGAAAAACAGAAACAGTAACCATCAATTTCAGCAAGAAATTACCCAAATAACAGAACTTTTTGAACTGGATAATTTCTCACAGTAGTGAAAAACCACAGTAGTCAAACCACAGGAGAGCCATGTCCCAGTCAATTGAGAGAGTTAAGAAACACTGTCATTTTGGAAAACTCCTGGGCCAACTCCATTCTTGGAGTAACACTACCAGGGTCAGCAATACTACAACAAAAATGGATTTGGCCCACATTCTTCCCATTTCTTTCCTCTCATCACCATTTTAATAGGAAACAAACAATTTTTTTGAAGCTTCAGACAAACTCTACAGAGGATAAAAAGTCACACAACCAGTAAAAAACCTGTATTTTTCCTGTATCTTTGCAAATGTTTAGACTTTTGTTTAACGATATGACCTATCTCATACTAAAGAAAATACCTCATGGACTCTGCTCATGACATTGGCAGCTGAATATCTTATCTTTGCGGCAAATTGAGGAAATAATCCTCACCAAAAACTAAATGCTAGATGAAAAGTTGGGGGATGGGGTGTGTGAACGAGAGCTTGGTATATGTTTTAGCAACTAAAAAGAACAGCTGGTTCTTGGAAACAACTGCCATAGTTCATCAAGCCCAAAACCCCCTGACACAGCCCAGCCAGGCTCCCTGAAAGGTGAGCACATGAGAAATGAAACCTACCTGAGCAAGGGATCAAAATGCAGGACTGCAGTCAGACCCTACAGTCTGCGACAGCAGCCTCTGCCTTTCTGTCCCAGATAAAAAGCTTCATGCAGTCACCAGCATCCCCCTGAGCTGACTCTACCTGGGAGCTCCCCACAGCTCACTGTGCAGGGGGAATTTCACTCTCATCACAGACACACTTAATGTGTTGTGGCTACTGCCCTTCCTGGTCCTTCTCCTGACACATCTCCTGCGTGGTGTGCGGTGGGAAGGACAGTGCACACACAGATGGCTCTCTGCCAGCTGGGGACTCCCTGACCTGAGCAGAGTAACCCTGCCCTCCCCCACGGCAGGGAACTTGCATCAAATCTCCAATTTCTTTTGCTCCATTAATGGCAGAAAGGGAGCTGAGCCAAAGTTAGAGAGGGTTGTCCTGTGACCGTGTGTTTGTCATACGATTCCTTATTTCAATTTTTCTCCAATGACTAATAATGTCTTTAAGAGTTTCACACAGAAGTAAACTGTTCTAAGATGCAAACTGCTAGAGACAGTGAGAACCATTTAGAAGTATTTTATTTTAAGGGGACATAGAAAATAAAAAGGGAAAAAAACAACTGTTATGTCCTTTACTTTTCCAGAAAGAGGGAGGGTAGACAACCTAAAGTATTTCAAACCTAATTTTGTGAAAAGACATTCAGTGAGCTACAGCCAAGATAAATAAGAGGCATGCATATCAACATGCCTCTTTTGCTTTAACTAATTAGCAGTATTACAGGGTTCAGTAGTGATATTTCAGCAGTAGTTGATTGTCTGATGCAATTTTTCTGTATTTCAAACTAGCCAATACATCTAGCCAAGAGGGCTGTGCAAGGACGGAGGCTGGCAGTCAGCACAGAGGAGCCGGTCACTGCCTGAGTGTGACCTTGGACCCCCGGATGCTAAACACACGCAATCAACAGGATCCACTAGCACTTGGCATTTCTGAAAATCAGATCCCTAATCCCTTCACTTTTAGTACTTCCTTCACCGCTGGCGGGTAGCACAGCTAATTTAAATTCAGGTGGTGACTACTCTAAACTACTGTTTGTATGTACTCACACAGTGAATTGGGAACTTCCTCACTTGCTCTGAAATTAGTATTTCATTTCAAATTTTGTGCTGACTTGGTGGGGAGAGCATTTGGCATCATATTTTCACATTACTTCACACTACATACATGGTAACTTGGTTACCATATATTTCTGTTTCTTCTAAACCCTAATGTGAAAGGTTTTAATGTCAAGCAGCATGAAGGCCAGAACAATCCAAAAGTCAACACAGCTCCCACAGTATGAGTTCAACCACAACAGACATCCCATCTGTATTTCATGGTGTACCTTAATAACAATCAATAATACATTAAAGCACTGAACAGTATAAAAAGAGTACACTACAAAGAGTCCATTTGAGTTATGCCTCGGCCTTGTAGTCCACATGCAGAAACAACACCTTCTGTTCTGCACCAGCAAATGAATATCTGGGATAAATATTTGCAGATAGATGGCTAATTGGCTATTTCTGTTCTTCAGGCTTTATGGATTCAAGTATTTTTTTTTTCCCCAAAAAAGTGGTCTTTGGGTGGTCTTATATATATTTAACAGAACAAAAGTTACCTCTGTGTCTTCTAACATCAAACTGGGACTGATCTTGCAGAGGGCATAAAAGAATTCATGCCAGTAAAGATCAGCCAAAGAACCATCAGGAATGCCAGAGAGGTTTAAAGCTAGCTGAACAGGCAGGTGAAATTCAGTATTGACAAATTAATCAAAGAAAATGTATATTAGAAGGAATAATTTGAACCAATCAAACAAGTTACTGGTGCCTAAGTTAAATGTAACCACTGTAGGACACTTGGGCATCAGTATGAAGAGGGACATGGGAAGAGACATGCAATAAAAGGCAACATATTTCCAGTACAGAATGCAATAGGATTTGTTTAAAGCAGATTATATTTTTGGATGCACCCGGCATGGCACAGTAAAACTATACAGCCTCACTGAGAACAGTGTGTTCAGTTCTGAAATATCTGTGTATATCAAGAAAAATTTAACAGGGGTAGAAGTTCAGTGATCAGCAATGGGATTAGCAGAAATGTGGAAAAACTTCCACTAAAAGCAATACTGAATAGATTGAAATACTTTGGTGCATGAGTAGTGTAAGTAAAAGAGAGACATGATAGAAAGATCATAACATAATCATAAAGATGATTATGAAGATACAAAGATTATATAGAAAGATCATAAAACAAGTAAAAACACATGATCTTTCTTGTTCTATTACCAGATGAATAAACAAATAAAACTTAATACATTAAATGAATGATAGAAATTTTTAAAAGCTGAAAAATGATATTTATTTGCAGGTTAAACTAACTTGTGGAACTCCTTCCCACTGCATGTGATTGAGCCAAGAGTTCAGTTTATAAAATGATTTGATGTTTTTGTACATATAAGACCACCCAAAAAACACTTTTTGAGGAAAAAAAAAGATACTTAAATTTGTATCATGTTAATTCATTGTTCTTTAAGTACAGAAGACATACAAGAAGAAAAAGAATTTTTCTGTGTGAGCAACTTTATTCCATATTTGCCCATGAAAGATTTTTTTGCTCTGCTCTGAGAAGCAATTGTTGTTAGAGAGTCTGGAGCAAAGAGATTAGATAAGGTGGACTAATGGTATAATTTGCTCCTGATAGGACAATGATTGCATACTTGGCCTGTCAATGAGTTGTTGCTTCTAAAATAGCATTCTGTTATGGACAGCACTGCAAGAGATGTACTTGACTAACTTTATTTGCAATGGAGTATTTTTCATTAGGACAGGTTGGAAAGATATCTCATGATTAAGTGACTCAGAAACAGCTCCAAAGAAGAAAGAAATATTCTTTACACCCAGACCAAATCCTGATAATTTCAGCCCTAAAGGTGTCTATAAGAAAATTATGAGTAACTGGGAGAAGGAAATTGGAACAGAAATGGAAATCCAACCTTTACTACAGCAGACACTAACATATATAGACCTTTGTACAGTATTATAGCAAGTGGCAGTAGCAGCCTGGGGTATATATGGACACACATAGCTTTAATTCTGTTTATGCTCTTGGGAAGTGTACACTTTTACAAGCACACACACCTGTCTTTTTGCTTCCCCCCACTGCACCCCCTGTGCAAGAAACCCAGTCTCCAACACCTGTGACTTCCTACCTAACACTAGCGTTGGATAATATCTGTCTCTCTAAAGTTCTCATGAGCATGAACAACTTCAGATTCCATCTCCGATTCCTCCCAGTAACAGACACTGTATTAAGCACACGTACAGATAAATATAGGCAGACAGAAAGACAGATAGATATTTCTTCACATATGTGAAGAAATTAAGTGGTATGCTTAATTACATTTCTATAAGGTCCATTTAGACTGCCAAACATATTGGGGGCCAACCTCTCACTCACTGCTACTCGGTTAGAGACACGTTTTCTTTTTCCCCAAGGCCATGCTCTGTTTCCTAGTCCAGATAGTATTGAGCTTACCTTCTAAATCTATTAGGACAAACAACTACTAGAAGTAAAGGAGGGACATTTGTTTAATTCCTGTTGTGAACACTGAGGCACAAAGCCTTTGTATCTGCAGAGCACAAAAGCTGAGGGAACTGGGATACAGGCTTGAACTCTGTAACATGAGATTTCAGAGTTCTCCTTTTATTGATTACCAGCTCAGCTCTCTTCCTTATCATAAAAAATATTATATACATACAACTTTTCAAAACCAGCATAGCTCTTGTCCTTTGTTTACCCCAAAATGCTTCAGGTAAACCTTATCATCTGTTTGATACTTTTGAGGTAGCTGAGGCCACAGAATTTGAGCTGTTCAGTGGAGAACTCATGAAATAAAAGAAACACCCTAGAAAGACTTCTGGATCCAGGTCCTACGTGTAATATGTTGTTATAGATGACCCCACAGACCTATTTTTGTTTTTCAATAAATGAAAAAAACCCAAAGAGACTACAAAGTGTCTAACTGAGAAAGGATTTGCTCTTTCTCAAAAATACCCATCAGGAGTTGTAATGACTAGTTCCAAAGATTTTCACTCCTTGAGTTCTATAAGCCACAGAAATTCATACAGATACTGGTGAAGCCTGATGTACTACAAGAAACACCAGTGGACATAGGAACAGGGAGACAGAGCACATTGACAGCTTATCCAATTCATCATCGCCTAGAGGACTATCTTAGCAAGTCAAAAACTGACAAAGGATATCCACAGCTTGGGTACAATACCTATTTCTGAGATGCATCTGCAACAGGGTTAGTCCCAGGGGCCTGTACAGTAGTGTTTTTGAATCTGCCCAATGACTCTAGGTCACAAATTTGGTAAAATTAGTCTTAAAGTATTTTTTGTGGTCTGTGATCTTTGTCATCTGAGAGCTGACTTCATAAGATCCTGCTCTGATACATCCCAGCAGGGTCCTGACTTCCTCCTGGGTCAAAGATTTTGAGTCACAGAAGTTCCTGGACAAATAAGGACATAAGGTTTTCAAACACTTGCAGTTTGGCCTCGTTTTCTCCACCCGCTTCATTCTTCCTAATTTCCAGTCATTCATTAGCTGTGTACATATCTGCAAATGCCAAAGGGTGTTTCCAAAATAGTAACATCTAGATACTAAAAGCTGTCTCATTTCAGTAGTAAAGCAAGCCTTTTTCCATGCTCTCATCATTAGCAGACACAGAGAGCAAGAATACCAAGATCCTCCTTAGACTTTGTTTCATTGTTCTAGTTGTAAAAATATCAAGATTCTGGTCATTCACAAAGTGTTTATTCAATTAGAAAACTGTAGTATTTTTGCCTCAATCCATTTCCCAGAGAGCAAGCTTTTGTCTAGGTTACATAGAAAATAGGAACATTGTTGTTTGAACAGTATAAAGCTACATCAGGGAAAGTTCAGATTGGACATTAGGAAAAGGTTCTTCCCTGAGAGGGTGGTCAGTCACTGGCACAGGCTCCCCAGGGAAGTGGTCACAGCAGCAAGCCTGTCAGAGTGCAAGGAGTGCCCTTAGTCATATGGTTTAGTTTTAGGTAGTCCTGCGAGGAGCCAGGAGTTGGACTCAATGACCCTTATGGGTCCCTTCCAACTCTAGATATTCTGATTGTATGATTCTATGAATAAGAAGAAGTGCCCTTCCTTCTCTTTTGCCATTAGGACCCAGAGTTTTGAATTTAGCATAAACATAACATCAGTCATACCTGGTATGATACTTGAGTCAGTTGCAACTTTTCAGGATTTCCCATGGAAAATTTTAAGAAATTTTAAGAAAAAATAAAAAATATTAAGAAAATTCCCATTTTCTTAATAAAGCTGTTTGGAGACAACTGATCTCCCCCACTCCCCCAGCCAAG
>VYZW01024980.1:7831-34861 GCA_013401315.1 Balaeniceps rex
GTGGGAAATAAGTAATGTTAAAAAAAAAAAAAAAGAAGGTGCCTACACTTTAAATTTCTTCCAGTTTCTGTGTAATAATTAGCTGTTTCACAACAACTATTGCTCCAGAAATTCATACTGCGGTGTCATCTTGTAATTAACCTGCTGTGCCTTTGGACCATTGCATTCACAAAGCGCTGGCAGGTTTTGAACCGAAAGCTCAGCATCCTGGTCAGATTATGTTCTGCCACCACATTGTATATTGTCTGTGAGCAGTCTGTATGACTGTGTATACCTTTTGTGTAGTCTGTCGAACTGTAAAAATCAGTAGAATACTGTTGTTTTAGTCAAACTAATTCCCAAGTAGTGATTTACTTTCCATTCCCCCATCCTGCCTCTGTAAGCTAGTGCCATGTTCAAACCACAGACAGCATGAAATGCTCACAACAGCGTACTATGACCCTTGCAGGGAAAAAGAGCTGTAAACTGTGGCAAATCTTCAGACTGTATCAGAACCAGGGAGGTAAGGGACAAGCTGAAACCAAGCAGACATTTCTCCCTGATCTCTTAGGGAGTGAAAGAGGGAGTGACTATGGATTATCACTTCTTGGCTTAAGTCTCCATGGGGAGTGAGAGAGAATGGCAAATGTGGAATAATGAGCTGCAGCCAGAAATACATGCAGAGCTTGCCCTAGGCAAGGACACGTACTGGGCACAAGTGCTTCTTTCAGGGCAGAGGAGAACTGTTGCTTGCTAGAAGCCGGTCACCTTTACCGCTATTGGTGGGGAGTCTGTCATGTCGAGGCTGAACAGATAGTGGTCAGAGGTCCTGTCACAGGAGAGCTATCAAGAAAGCAAACCCACAATTCAAGGACCTCCCGAGTCAGTAGTTGTAGACGTATCTTCATGTTTTATAGCCCTCATAGCTTGTCTTCCATGATTTTATCCAGCTGCTTTCTGAGAGCATTTGTACTTTTCATAATCAGAGTATCCTCTGCCATAATTTAATTTCGCACATAAATGTGGTGCCTGGTTTACTTCAAATCCATTGTTCCCGAGGGTAGGAAATAATGAATAGCCATTCCCCATTCACTTCTGAATACCCATTCCCCATTCACTTCTGAATACCCATTCCCCATTCACTTCTGAATACCAGTCATCATCTTCTATGCCTCTGTTGCCCATTCCCCACCATTGTCTTTTGTCCAAGCTGAAGATCCCAAATCTGTTTATCCTGTCTTCATCCAAAAATAATTCTATAATGTTGAGCTTTTTTGCAGCCCTTCTGTGTACGTCTCATATTGCTGCAACATCTTCTCTTGAGCTTCCTTTTTCCTACCTAGGGGTACCAGGTGTTCACTCAATACTAGCGTCTGGCTCCATAATCCCTGTAGTGTATTAGAGCTTTGGGGATGGAGAAAAAGTTATTCCAAATTTTGTTTTCATACACAGAGAGGTATTTGTTTTTTGTTTTTTTGTTTTTTTTTTTTTTTTAGTCTCACTTCTACTTATTGATTATAAGGTATTTTCAAATGTCTATTATGCACATAGGACCACACAGCCTACACAAGGGCTGAAGAGACTGCAGGTGGGTGCATGGGATACACAGCCAACTAGCAAGGCAGAAAACAAATTAGACTCCTTACTACACTTGTGCAGCTTGCTGACTGCAGAGAAGGGAAGGAGATGATTCATAGAGTATCCAAAAAAAGCAGACTACTAACTGTGCATACAGGTTATTCTTTCTTGGAGGATTTTAATTTGAGGATGTGCCCAAAGGTAGAAGATGCTCCTGTTCAAACAGATATTGGTAAAACAGGTAGACATGACCTGCTGCTATTTTCCAAGAAATGGGGAGAGCTGCTAGTAATATAGACAAAATGAAGAAAACTATATTTCGATTATCTGTCTTTGTATTACCCATGGACAAGTCTTTTCCTCATCTGCACCAATAAGATTTCCATCAAAATTATCAAAATTCTCAAAGTTCATGCAGACCTTGCAAATTCTCCCAGAGATCTGATTATTGTGCCTTGCTGTCATGCTCTAGTGTATGGGAAGGGAGGTCCTTTCTCATAGTGTGGCACGAGTTTAGTCTCTCTGCCTGTTCTTAGAAAAGCAGTTCTCCTGTTTGTGCCTTGCAGTGACTAGACAGGCCTGCTCACACACCTTTTGCAGAAGGGAATGAAGTCCAGAAGGCACAACTTCTCACTAACCAGGAGAATCTCATAGGTATATGAACTCCTTCCCAGCTGAAACCACAAAGGCCAGCAGCTGGCTGCATACCAGAATTTAAATTGAGACATTTCTACTCAGCAGCATTACAACCACGAGTTAAGACAGTGGGTGATTCATATGGAAATGCAATTGTTTGTAGGCACAAGACACCTTCGCACAAAAAAAATAGCATAAGTGCAGCTAACCTTGAGTTGAGCAAAATCCAAATACAAGTGGTTGTTCTATCTCATTTGTCTTCCTCAGGTGAGGAAGAGAATAGTAGCTGGGAAAACAACAGAAAAGGTGCTGAATACTAAATGCAGACCCTTAATTCATTCCTCTGGGCCTGGGCAATGCTTTCTTCCTCTCTTCCTCATGTCTTTGTCACGTTGATAGCTCAGTATCTTGCCCTGGGGACAGGGAGCTGAGAGGCAGAAGAGAACAGACGCATTGTACACAGAAGGTGAGGCACTGGTAGTTCAGTGCAGTTTCCATTTTTCCAATGCAAATTACTTCCCTCTCTTCAGCATTCTCCAAATCAGGAACCAGCATATAGCCATAGCAGCATGATCATTAACATGGTAACAGGCAAGGACATTGCATAGCCCTAATTGTTTTCTTGTGGTCTTAATTATTCCAAGGTAATTACATGGAGACAGAGGATAATCTATTTAAAAAATGCTGTTACAGGTATTTGTTCTGCAATTTCTTTGAAACAAAAGCATCTCCTTCAGTTGTAACTCCTTTGATTACCAAGGAATGTACCGCTCATGACAGACACACAAGGCTGCAGATGAAGGTGCATGTGCACCTAGGCCTGTGTACAGTGGTGTATGGTTACGGTGTTCCCTTAGCCTGGATCCTGGAAGAGCTGAGCATCTGAAATGCTGAAGTCTGCACCTGCAATCTGGCTCAGGGCCAGCTAACTCCAGTGCACCAGGCTCACCTCCTTGTTGAGCCTTTGGCACTGAGGCTTATGCCGTCACTCATGCATTGAGCTGCACCAGCTTTGTGCCTCTCGGCCAAGGCTGTCTGGGATCTGGGTGCTTTCTGGTCAGTTTGGTACCCGCTCCTGGAGCACGGCTAACAAACTAACAGGCCTGGGTGCCTCGCAAATTGCAGCTGTGGGAAGGAGGGGAGGACGGCGTCCAGCTTTCACACGGCACTCTGGTTAGAGCACTCAGAGGTGGGTACTAGAGAAAACAGGACTGAGTGGCCTCCCGTGGCTCCTGCGAGCCCTAACCCCCGTTTTCCACTGCCCAGGAGGTGGCTGAGTGACACATGGACCCGTCTGGGTCTCCTCTGAAAGCCCCCCTCCCCATGCTGCACCCGCAACACCCAAAGTTCCCGGGAACAGAGGGAATGCCACCCAAGCACGAATTTCTCAGGCGTGGCGTCCCACGGCGACTTTGCCCAGTTTCACCCCACGCGAGGAAATCGGGCCCTTTTGCGGCACAAGCACCAGCGCGGGGACGCAAGTTCCGCGGGGGCGGGCCGCGGAGAGGGAAGCGGAGCCTCGCAAGCGTCCTCCGCGGAGCCGCGCTCCCCGTCCCGCCCCCGCCGGGGCGGCCCGGCCCCTGCGNGCCGCAGTCGGCTGCAGGCCGGCAGGCCGCCGGGATGCTGCGCTACAGCTCGGGGCTCACGGTCACCACCACCACCCCCCGGAGGCCGCCCGGCGACGGCGGCCGCGCCCGGCGGAAGGTGCTCGGGGCAGCGCGGGGGGGACGGGGGGGAGGTCCCGCGGGCGGTGTCGTGGGGCGAAGCGGCGGTCTGACACCCCCCTCCCCTTTATAGTTTACCGGCGCAGCGCTTTCGGGGTTTTCTTGCTTATTTTCGGTGTTTTCAGGTGAAGCTTGCGGTGCGCGAGAGCATCTTTTTGCGCGTTCGTAGTAGGTGCTGGGAAATGAAGAGCTTTTGGGGTGTCCTGCAAGGCTTTTGTTAGTGCTAGTCCCTGGCTTTTCTTCTGGAAACCTGCGAGGAAGGTGTGCTTGTGTTGGAGACTTCCGCCCCCCACCCCCCTTGAAATGCGCCTCGGTATTTACAACTGAGAACTTGCCTATGCAGGCGCTGTCTATCATGAGGAAGCTCACCGTAATGATTTAGATGTCAGTAGTAATTTATGTTTATAATCAGTTCCTTAAATACAGAAATATGATTTACTGATTTTTTTTTTGTAATTTTCATAAATGAGGTAAATAGTAATGATGTATTAATCTGTTGGGAAATGCTTCTAAAAAGTTGTTAAAACTCCGGCAGATATGACAGGAATGTCTCTGCAGCCACCCTGCTTTAAATAGCCCTTTTTTGCTGCTGTAACCGCACTGCTATCATTGTGAGTGCACATTCCATGTGTGAAGAAATAAATCGAAATAAGTGATAAGCTTGTCCTTACAAAGACAGACAATTGTGTGATTATGACGCTTCTTGAATTACTTAGTGATTGTTTGGACACTCCAAAAATATGAGTTCATAAGTGAAACAATGAAGAATGTCATGTTGCCATGTTTTACATGATAACATGAGGGTCAGGCCCTTTCACAGAAAAAATCCCTGGCCTTAATAAAAATGAAATTGCTCATGTATGTGGAAAAATTAAGATGACTTGGAAATCATAGTTACGTTCCCTACACGTCTTCTGTGTTCCCATTGAGTTTTCCTGTTTTAGTATTTCTTAAAAGAAGTTAAAGCTAAGAGAATTTGTGTTTAAGTGGTAATTTTATTATTTTCATCCCCATAATATGTTTGCCAGGGACGATGTAAAATGAAATTTATTTGATATATTCTCTCAAGGAAATTGGTAAAAACCTAATTTGCAAATAAAACCCACTGGGAAGCTGCTGTTCCTTTTTTTAGTGAAATGTGACTCCTTTCCCATGAGTTATCAAAAGAGGGGAGGAAGACAGGATAACTGCTGAATAAATGAAAGATGTGTGTCACATTCCTGTGTGCCTGTGGTCACAGGAAAAGTGCCCTTTAATTTTGTGGGGAATCTCATAGCGGAGATTTTATAAATGGAGCAGGCTAGTCAATAGATAAATGACCAAAGAAAGTACTTTCTTCTTGGCTTTTTAGGACTGACTGAAATGAAACACCCACCCCTTTTCTGCTTTCACCTTCAAAAGTCTAAAACTAACATTGGGTCTTAGGCAAAGGGAGTGATTTTTGGCCATTGAGCTGGTAGGTTAGCAAATAATTACTCAACAAATGTGTTATCCCCAACCTGTTTTATTATCAGACATTAGAAAGATCAACAATATTAAAATCTGGTGATGTTAACTCTAAGGCTGATTTTGAAGCTAGATCAATATTGAACCACATCTTCCCTGTGGGGATACTGTAAAAATCTTAGAATGGGATTGGTTATTACTAGAACAGCTTGTATTTTTCTATTGCTGTACTAGTAACTTTGCTTATTCTATAAAAACATTGTTTATTATTTTAATGCTAGCTCTGTAATTATTTTAGTACATAGTTAACTATGATCAATGCCTTTCTGGGTGCTTTGTTTTTTAGAAGGGGGGAAGAAGAGACTGAAGAACATTATTCAAACTGAATCTGTCATCTGTATTTGCTTTAAGTTGCACCCTGGTGATTTGAGTAGGATGGTAAACATGAATGTGGATTGTGGATCTGGGCCATGAATTCTTAACATTTTTAACTAACCTAGATTGGCTTTTTTCTGAACTGCCATATTGCAGTAGCTCTCATCTATGCTGTCCCACTAGCCTCTTAGAAATTTGGTAAAAGAGCATGTCTTCACCTGTTAATTTCCATTGCACTCAGCAAACTTTTGCTGTCCGGTGTTGTGCTGGGCTGAACCTGTCAGTCTTTGTTTTCCTGTCTGCATGTTTGTTTTACAAGTGATGTCAGATGAGGTTTGGAAATACTGCTTCTGTGTTGTTGGTGTCAAAAAGCCAGGAGCGAACATAAAATGTTGGCGCAATTAAGATTACTTATATCGTTGGCTTGCCAAAGCTACAGATGCTCCAAATCAAACTAAAATCTGATAGTCTAGAAAACCTGATACCTGGTTCTTCTTCTACCCAGTGTTTCTTTTTAAAAGTTATGCTCATGAAGCTACAATGTTGGTGACATGAAGGTAGGGTGGAAGACATGTCTGTCCCTGTTGTTCCTCACTTGTTCTTACTGTCAGTCAGCAGTTGAGGAAATTGAATCACAGCCTTTTCCCTGCTAGGGGAGTTCTTTCATTCTCCTCCCCGCTTTCTCTCTGCTTAACCCAGTTTGTTTCTGGAAATTACTCCTTCATCCTCAGTTGCACATTATTCTGCCACTGTTTGGCACTGCGTCGAGGCTCTTCCTGTTAGGATTTCATTTCCAGTTTAAGACATCACTGCAGCAGTGTTTCGCCATTGAAGGAGCGCTTACTGCGATTTCCATGTAAGCCTGCTCACTCATTTGGTCAAGTAAACTTGCCGACGAATGGTACAGTGTGGTGTTTCTTTAGGAAGCACTGCGTAGCAAGAACAGCATAGGTACGGTATTCGTAGTTGCTTCTGGAGGTTAGAGGAAAAAGCAGCGCCTGTTGTTTTTCCCTTCCAATCTCTATAGTGTTCTTGAATTTTAACAGATTGGTCTGTAGTTCTGTCCTTAGACAGAGTGCATCATCTGTGGCCCAGGAGGAGCAGGAGTGAATGGCTGCTTTATACATTTGCTGCTGTTTCCCCAGGGATGCTGAGAAAGTCCTGTTGTTATAAACAATAGCAAGAGTACAGCCTGTATAAGTTTGTCCTAGTGAGGAATTGGGTGATACTTTGCCGCTGCCATACAAGCCTCACTGGGCATCACTTCAAGGCTGGAATCCTTAGATGATTGCCAGTGCCACCTTCTGTTTGGCATTTGCGTGCAACAGGCTGCAAAGTAAAGCATTAAAACTTTATTTTGTATCAGAAATACTGCCAAAAATATGATGCTGATTTGAGGTGTTTTAAAAGTAAGGAGCTAGCATGGAAATGAGGAAGTGGTAAAAAGTGTTTCAGGGCGTAATAGAGAAGGTAATGTGAAAAGAAAAGGGTAAGAAAAACAGTTTAAATGGTGACAACCCTTTGACTGTACAGTGTTGTTAGTCTCAACAAATTACTGTTATTAATTCGTATTTCCAACCTAGTTGTTATGATTTGACTGCCATCTGTACTGGGCTTCTGTGATTTCCTTCATAGTAACCCTGTAACACATCAATTGCTGTAATGTGACAGGCAGTCATGATTCACGAACTGGTATACAGGTACAGGGATAATTACTTATTTACAATCACTGCACTGTGAATCTATAAGTATGTTGGCTATAATTAGTCCCATACTGATTAACAGGCAAGCTATTTGCCAGCTTCAGAGAATCATACACAACTCCGTTTCTCCTACCTTTGAGTTGCCAGTCATTATCTGCTTCTATTTATTTGAGGTATTTTTCATGTTGTCTCCTAACAATCCTTTCATTCCTTTTAGTCCAGTTTTCCTTCGTTTGAAATCACTGTAAGAAAAAGTTGGCCTCGTCTGTCACTTCCTGCACAGCACAGATTCAGTTCTATTTCCTATTTATGAGTCTGGTCTTTCTTTGTTCGCCTACATGGAGGAATGCCAGACTCTGTTTCCCTTCTTGTTGTAAACAGGCATGTTTTAAGAGGAAAGAGCCTTGCTAAGCTGATGGGAAGAAAGAGCAGGGGGAAATGGAAATTAAATAGGTGAGAAAAGGTGGTATTAATTACCTTAAGAATCAATGAGCTCCAAAGTTGAGGAGTTTATTATTAATATATTTTGATAACTAACTTGTAAGCAGGAAGCACCTCCAGCTTCTGCAGTATATGGGGAGAGTCTGGTGTCCTCAGAAGAGCAAACATAGCGGTCAATCAGTGTCAAAAGCCAATGTGCAAGGATTCATCATTTTTAAATGTTTCATTGTTTCAGAATTCTTTAGCAAATATGAAAGCATAACCTGCTTTTATACTAAGTTTTGGGCGTTTCATGTCACATTCTCTGTGGCTTCTTGTTCTAGATTTGCTAGCATACAGCTGAATGATGAATTAACGGTGAGGAGCCCACTGCACAAAAAGTAGCTTCCACAGATGTGTCTAAAATAGTAGGTTATATTTCCCCTTGATCTTGTTATAGACTACTTTTTTTTTTTTTTTTTTTTTTTTTTTTTAATACAGACACAGCTCATATATTTTACAGGAGCTTTATCTGTATCTCAGGACACTGTTGCTTATTGGTAGAAGGCCTTGCACACCTAAAAGACCAAACTGAGAGAGGAAGATGGAAGGCAATACAAAGTAGCATTTTTTAAATACAGTTGACAGTGTACCAGTAGTCTAAGCACTGTTGATTTGTCATCTCAACAGATTTAAAGAAAGGCTGGAAGAAAAATAGTGAAGTTGCTGCAGATATTTGCAGATAGTTCTTCCGATTTTTGCTTGGGAAGAAGAAAAAGTTAAAGCTTGTTTGAAAAGTTGAAAAAGGTCCATCGTTTGGAAACAGGGAAAACAGGAATCCTTGTGATGCTGAATAGTGGTGCTCTGAGGAGGTTGTGTTGTAAAGAGCCTTGAAAGTGAAGTCAAGTTAGCTTAATTGATATGAGAAACAGTTGGAAGAAGTGAATTATAAAATGGAAAAATTTGGGGTCTATGAAAAGGACTTTGCTGCTGTGCTCTGAATGCCCGTGAGCAGAACATCATTGCCATTTTCAAGGCAAAAGGAAGTGCTGCAATGACCAAGACATGAGCTGTGAGCTTGGGCAAGTGCAATGGAAAAGTGTATTTCAGAGAGAAGGTATGCAATTCAGCATGACTGAAGGGTAAATAGTTAGGAGAAACTAGAGAGATCTAGATCAGATGAGATGCTGGGCTATAGAAGAACAGTGGTGATGGCCCACAGTAATCATGGAAGAGATATTTTAGATATTTTGAGGAAGAGCTTTAAGAGCCCTGTTTATTGTCAACAGGCAGCTGGGATTTCACGGGAAGGTATTGTACAGCTTCACATTTGGACAGACAAATTTCTCATTTCAACATTTGCTATGCTCTGTTTAGGACTTATAGTTGTTTTCCACAAAAATGTCTCACGAATAAGACTAAGACTGAAAGTTTTAACCAAGTTTCTTGTATGAAATGCTTTGCTTTAAAAATATCATTACACCAAAGATCTCTCAGCCAAAAGCAAGGCAAACTGCAATTGGGGATAGAAAGGTATCAACCCTATTGGGCTGTTTCCTCAGCAAGAGAATGGCTTTTCTGAAATCAGATGGGAAACACTACTTCTTAAATTTTCTCTGAAGCATTTTGAAGCTTAGTTTTTACAAACAACTTGTATGTATCCGATTTCAATAATATTCCTATTCACATTCAGTGGAATTGCAGTACTGAGGTATGAAGATCAAATACTTGGATATATACTGAACAGAAAAGAGGCATTCACTCCAGAATACACTTTGTGTTTCTAAATAATCCCTTTTGAAGATTAAAAGTATGCCAAATCTGCAAACAAAACTGAGAAACTAGAAAATTATGTTCATTGTTCTGTTATCTCAGCTCTCAATGTCATTTATGAGTGCATAAGAACATGTTGTTGATTGAAATGGATTTTTGCTATTTCAGGTATGTAATTATGGGGATGCCCTTGAATTATTTCTTGCTACCTAAAAAACCCCTCCAACCTTTAAAAAATAATCTTTTGTCAGCTATGTGGCAGAAGGTAGAAAATAGTAAATTAAAACTTGAATGTTAGTACAGTTCATTCTGTAAAGCAAGTTATTAAAATAATTTTTTGTAACACTTAAATCTAAAAGCTCACCTTTGTTTTTCTTTCAGATGAACGTCTGTAGGTTACGCTTAACAGTACCACCTGATGAAGGCTCGCAGCCTGAACAGGGAGCAAAGGAACCTGAAAGAAAGAAAAGCGTAAGTTTTAACGATCAAAGTTAAATTCCATATATACAAGGAGTAAATATTGCCACCCACAGAAGCTGATATTGTTTTGGGAGTCCAAAGCCCAGTCATGGAAGAGTGAAGAACGTGTGGGAGCTGAGCAAGTCAGCTGTGAGCTTTGAGCCTCAGCCTTGGAGCTGGGGATAGCAAAACTGCATGTAAAATGGGACAGTCGTAGAGGAACAGCACAGAGATTGTAGATGATTTGTGACTGAGGTACCTTTAAGACCTGATTATTTAATATTTATATATTAAAGAGTAGGAAACTGCTATCAAGAGCAGGGTCTTGCATTAAACAGGATCTTGAGCCTCACCTGAAGGGGATTTTATGTTTCATGTAGGCTTAACAGCATGCAACATTTGAGTCTTAATACAGGGAGCTGGCTTGCCTGGGACTTAGATGTTTTGCTCTGTCGGCTTATTTTGGTAATGGGTGATGTACTAGTAAGAAATACAAAATAAAGAATTCAAGATTGTTCTGAAATGTGAAAGTGATTTGAAGGTCATGTGCGTAGAAGGGTTCAGAAGGGCAAATTTTTTGTAGAAGCAAGCAGCGTGCACACAAAAAAAAAATCTTACAGCTGCTTTGGTGCAGAACTTGTTCTTTAAGAGCTGTTGCAGAGCAATAGATGACATTTAATTTGTCTTAAGGATGGAGACTAAAAAGGGAAGCTGGACAGGCTCCACAACTTCACTACATTTACACTTTGATAAACCAAAATCAAACAAGAATTTGGCTAAGTTTGCCAGACCCAATGGCTGAATAGCAATATGACAATAGGAAGCAAAACAACAATAGGATTTATTTGAAATAATTTCTTAGTGGTACTTGGAAGCAAAAGTAACTTGTCGGAAAGATAAACATTTTAAAGCAATAAAAATAAATGCAAAGTAAAATGGTCAAGATAAAGATTCCTTGTCAGATATTTCTTGTGCTGGAATCTTGTATACACTCAGCTTTTCATACACCGCTCTGGCAGAATAATAGGTCCTTGAGGATCTATAAATGTTACTTACAGAATGGATTAAAGAGGCATTAATGCAAACTAAATTTGGGCCGCCATTAAATAGTAATAATTCATTTCATACAGAGGTGTTTAGTTGTAGCACTTAGAGTAGCTTCCCCCACCACTTACTCTGTCAGTCTCTGTCAGTTTGTATCAGATTGCAGAAACCCTCAGACCGGTCTGAGCATATGGGCCCGTTGCCCTAAGAGTGATGTAAGTTTGGTTTTGAGGAGGATAGATATTGACTCCTGCCTTACTCACTTTATTGTGCTGAGTAGTGTAATAATAAGAAACAAGTGTGAATGATTAGGGCTTGGACAATTTGTAGTGACTTTATGTGACCAATTTTTTTCTCTGTGGGACCTTGTATTTAATGAGAGCTGTATTTCCCCTATAATACAAGTGAAGGCAAGTAGGTTTTATATCTCAGAATATTAAGGAGAGGATATGAAAGGTAATAAATACGGTATATTGCACCGTGATTTTTAAGAGATGGGTCCTTTTTAGTTGAGACCAAAAAAGGGTATGTAATTTAATTATTGTGTGTTCTGAGTAGTTTTCTAAAGTTCAGTACTTTTACACAATTTAAAGACTTTCAGAAAGTGTATATACAGCCTTCAGAGTAGATGGGATCTAATTAGTCAATTTCATAGCAATTGAAAAACACAGAGTAATTATGCCATCAACTTGCATTTTACGGTCTTTGTGTAATTAAAAAAATAGCCCTACAGATTGTATAGTCATAGTATATAGAAGTAGCTACAAAAAAATTACTGATCGTGAACTGTTTTTTCCTCATGTCTCTAAAACAAGACAGTAATGTATTACCTGTAGATTTTTATCATCTATGTAATGTAGTGCTTTATGTACTTGAATTAGTTACACAGTAACTTACAGTGCACACAGGACTCTCGACTAGTCATGCTTTTTTAATTTAAAAAAAAAAAAGCATCTCCTAAGAGCAGCAATCAGGCATCTCTACTGGTCCACCCATGTTCAACTGACTCAATGAAATTACTTGAAGCACTTTGAGAATAACAGGTTGTACAAATGTTAGATAATCCTCACACAGTCCTATGAGAACTGTGCCCCCTTCTTGGAAATAGAGATAATAGAGAGAAATTAGGGAATTGCTCAGTTTTCTGCCTTGCACTTTACAATTTAAGGTCAAAAAATACAGCTTCACCAAGAATCAAATTTAACAGCAGGTCTCTTGTTGGAATCTAGAGTTCTGTGCTGTCTTTAAAGGCTGAGTATTAAGAAAATGGGAACATGGAAAATGTTTTTGGTATTTAAAATATATTATTGTGACTTACGGAAATGAACTGCAGGGGTAATATGCAGGTTTGTACAGTTTTTGCTGGAGCGCTCAGGCAGATTAGGCAGTCTGAGCCTGGCTGCCAGGCGCTCTCCTGTTTGGGCAGGACAAGTGCTGGAGACAGACTCTTCCCTACCTCTGCCTGCTGCTGGTGAGGGAGGAGAGCAGAGACCTTGCTGTGTCAAATGCCAGAAAACTATAAATATACCATGGCGTGACATTTGGTTGTAATCTCCTCTTTCAAATCTTTCATTAGAAGGAGGTGATTTTGAGCTGCCCTAATGTGACGCAGTGATGCCTTACTGACTGTTGGTTACTTTTCTGTATCTTTCTGGGGCTCAGTACCATTAAGAGATGTTTCAGTTGCAAAATCAGCTAGTGAACTGCACAGAAGCTCTTGCTAGTGCTGATCCTCCCAATAACTTGTTTTGGAGCCTGATGTCAGATCAGAACTGATTCTTTATTGGTTATGTTAGCAGCTGTTAGCTTAGCCTTTTTCATTGTAGTCCAAGTTGAGCAGAAAATGTATGCAGTATTTCATTACATCTGTATCAGTGCATTAAGTTTCCAGATTGACTTTTTTATCGCTATACATCCGTGAAATAAAAACAAACCAGTGTAGGAGATTAAAACAAAGTGATGGAGCTGGGCAGTTTTGTTGCAACAAAATTGCTGCAGGCGTTACTGTACTAGGATGGCCTCTCCCCATCTTTTGTGAAAGTCTGGCAGATGGTACACAGAGTTGATCTTAAAAACTGAAGGGGGAGCGAGCTTGTGCTCCAGTGTGTCAGACTGGATTTTTATATTCATATTGAGGCTATGATACCTTGAAAGAAGTATATGAGAACTGAAGTCACAAGTAGAGGCTTGTTGGTTTGTTTGTTTGCTTTTTACAGGCTAAAAGCCTACTGCTAAATATCTCTGAATTGTTAGCACTTTAGGTAGAGAGAATCTGAAACTATCCTGGTTTTGTTCAGTTACTTCTGTTAATGATAGACAATGGATGACAGTAGTGTGAGGCTGTTTACTTCACCATGAAATACAAAGGAATATTGTGCTCATCAGCTTGTATGCAAAATCTGCATGTCCTGAAGCCTGCCTTGTCTTGCATAATAAAGGGCTACCAGACAATTGTATTGTCCCTGTTTGGGACTGGGCTTATTTTTATCCATCAGTCCCTTTCTTCACTGTCACAGCTAAATTTGGAAGTGTCATTGGAAGCTGCAGCTAGGCATTTGAGGGCAGAATGTGGAGATATGTATGGACAGATTTTTCTTTTTCATTTGGACATATGGACAAGAGAATGAAAATGAGATAACACACTAGAAATTTGTGTCACTTTCCTGTCTTTGTGGCTTTCAACAGAGTTTGAGCAGTGTTTAGTCTTAAACTCTAATTGGTACTTTGGCTGTATATATCCTCAAACTCTTTAATTTTCCTATGTTTTTAAAGCATCCAACCAAGAGGTGAAACTGTTTTTGCTTCCTAAGCAGGAATACAGAAGCACAGCAAACATTTTTTTTTACCCAGCAACAAAGTAGGCTGTAAAGAAGCCAGAAGGGGAATTTGCTCCTGTACGTGATGGAGAGAATCAAGCAGAAACTTGTGTCAGGCCTGGATCAAAGAATATGAGTGCAATGAACATGGGGCTGTTGTGCACATTCAATCTAGGACAGTGCCTATTTTCTCTGCTGATCTGCTGCTGCCAGCCCACTCCCATCAGCACAGCAGAAGTTGTGTCGTAACAAATGTGGTTCACCTGCCACAGGTGGCTGATGGTACTGTTTCTCAGCCTCTCCAGCACTGATTGCTTGATTTTTGATGTGTACTAATTAAGCGACACCTTCATTAAAAACAGCACTACATGAAAACCACAGAAAGAATTCCACTGACTCCTGAGGCTACGGCTGTATTTGTTGTATCTTATTTTCTTAGTGTATAAACGTTGGTGTTCTGTGTATGGATTTCATTGATTAGGTATGGCTTTGTATAATGCCTGTCACTTCTACTTTTTGAGAGGGGCACTTAAATTCTACATTTCAAGGAGCTTAAAAGTTGGAATCTGTTAAACGGTGCTTCTTATTTAGCGTCATGGATTTAAGAACACTCATGTCTATGTCTTGGCATATTTTCCCTATTTTAATACTATTTATATATGAAACATCTCTAAATGTAACATGAGTTTCATGGGCTGTAGAGGAATATGAAAAAAACATTAAAACATAGCTACCTTTTGTCAGAGCACAGTAGCTTTCCTTGGTGAGCTCAATATTATAAATTTGTCTTTTTACTGAACAGAAAATATGTAACTGAAGTAACAATGTGAATGTTCTTGTTCCTTGTATAACTAGTGAACAAGCAAAAGATAACTGGATATTTCAGAAACCTCTGGAATGTGGCAGTTGAGGAAAAGATAAAGTCTCGCTTAGCTGATATAGTTCTGGTTAAAAGAAGAGTTTGTAGATGGTGTAGGTAAACAGAAGATCATGATTTAGCAAAATTTTAAGGCCATATGAGTATTAAACCCAGAATTGTGCTCATCGTTACATTAGATGTCCTTTTTACTCAAAATAAGATACCTGCTTCCAATTTTGTGGCAGGGAGAAAGTATAAAGTATGGGGGTATCTGACTTTCATTTCAAAAACTGATGGAGATAGATTACAAGGCAAATCATTCCTCAGTGTTATTTACATAATGCCAGTAAAACCATGGGCAATACAAAAAGCAGCCAACAACTCATATTTAGGGTTTGTTTTTGTAGTGTCTTTGCCTCACCTGTTTCGTGCTACTTGTGCTACTTCCTTGGACAGAGACATAAACAGGACGCATGGCAATTATCAAGACTTTTGCAACCTTGGGGTGTAGGCTTCTGTTTTAAATATTTATTAATTAAGTAAACACAGTCTGTGTTTCTTTAGTACATGCTGTGTGATCACACCACATGCAACATGACTGTTGCTGCAACGTAGACAAAGCACATTCCTGGAAGCTGCTATAGTATTCATGTGCATCAACATGATGTGTTCTTGCTGTTACCTTGGACTGTAATATAACTGACTATAGGTACAAAGAAATATTCACAAACTGCTTAAGCTAAGCCTGCCTTTTCAGATCTGCAGCTGACATCAGAAGGGCTTTTGAGCACAATTTGGGGCAACAACTGCGCTTGTTCCAGTGCAGCAAGTGCATAGGCAGGTGGGGAGCGAGAACTTCCCTGTACCCTGGAGCTGGCTGACATTTTGACCTTAAACAGCAATGGTTAACTAATCTAACAAAATCTTCCATCTTCGAGCACTTTTCTGGTTAGCTTTACAGTATCTAGTTGCCCCTAAACGCTTACATGCATTTACTTATCCTGTTACCATCACGGAGATGCCTCACTGCAGATGAGCGTGGAGACAGGCGAGGACCTTCTCAGAAAAATGTCTGAGTTCTGAGAGTGGGCGTGTATGGGACATAAAGGAAAACAATGAAAAGTATTTGACTTAAAAAACATTCTGTAGTCTTTGGGGATGTGGAAAATCCAGGATTTGTGGAGGAGGAAATGTGAGAGAGAGAGGACAAGGCAGAAAAGGAAAAAACACTGAAAGGAGAAAAATAAACAAAGGTACGTGGAAGTAGCTTAAGAGAGGAAACAATTTGGCAGAAAGTATACCCAATGCATACTTAGCGATGCAGTTCTGTGGAGCAGTTTGAGAACTGAGCTATTCAGCAAGGCCTCCTTTAGTGGCAAAGGTGTATTAAAAACATAATCGACAAGCAAAGCAACCCATCCACCTCTCAACCCTGTATTGAGCAAAGTTTTCTGATTGTAACCCTTCCTCTAAGAGGAGACTGCATCAGGTTAGCCCTTTTTTGTCAGGGCATATGCTGAACCCTGAAACAAGTGGTCATCGAGTGGAAATTCTCTTGAGTTACCAACCAGAGAAAAGGGGGAGTAGAAGGTAAAAGCATAGCTGGAATAGAACAGCAAGGAAAAAGACTAAAGAAATAGGAGAGCAGTTATTTGAATAGCTGCTGGTTCACACAGCTTTAAATCAAGCAAGAACTGTACTGAAATTTTACCAGGTGCTTGCCTGGGGATTGTGATACAAAGGAGGAATAAGGAGGAGGTAAAAGCAATATCCTGTATTTTAAGTAGTACACAGTAGAACTGGAACACTCAACAGATGATGGAGATTCTTTTAATCTTCTGAAAGAGAAGTGACAAAGGCATCTTGGGAGGCTCGTGCAAATATAGACAACAGGCAAGTTTAGCATTGTTGCAAGAGACATGTAACCAATCTGGCTTTGTGCATACTTAATCCTGCATGTACTGCCCATTATGATGTAAATTTAAGTCTGTTCGTCTGTGAAATGTGTAAGTGCCATGGGTGATTCTCCAGCTGCAAACCCATTGGTCTGAATTCGTAGGTCTTTCTTAGAGGAGAAAAAAATCCTTCAAAGCATTCCTTAGGAATGTGTTTATAATATTCTAAAAATAAGGAACTTGGTCATAATTTTCATACAGAACTCTGCAAACAGCACTTTAAACAATTCTGCTAATGTTTTGGAGGCACAAAGGATCTTGGTAGTTGCTGGTATTCAGCTGTTCACCTCATAAAAAATGAATGATCATGGGAAAAGGGTATGGATTTATTAATTCAGTGTCTGGCACCTTAGTAACCCTAAACAATCAAAGTGATTATTCATTTGGTTATCAGGAAGACAGAAACTTGTATGTAATCCCTTTATCCAGATGCAGGGGAGGGGCTGTGATGAAAGTATCAGAGAAACTGTACAACCCTGGAAGCAAACAAACACAAAAAAGTTTTGAGTTATGTCCCCATCTAGTTTCAGTATTTTCTCTACTCTCAAAAAATCAGGTGTGAGTTTTTTGTTTGTATGCATCCAAACCACAAAACAAAAACCCCAATAATATATAATTATGAAACTTCTGATTATCGGGACACGAAGCTTTGCATATAACATTTTCAAAGTGTAAAATGATATCATGTATAGGTAGGGCTGGTTGCCCAATGTTTTTTCCATTAAGTGGTTTTAAGGCTTTCTTTTTAAATGATTGCTTATAGCTTTGTTGTTCTTTGTGTGCAACATTCTTTATCAGGTGTCTGCTCCATGATTGTTGCCCTCCCAGCCCTGCGCACACACACCCCCAGAGCTTCAGCAAAATGGTTAAGCTATTAATGATACAGTGAGGGAAAATGTGTAGGATTTACAACGTTGAGAAAATCTGTCAGTGCCATGCGGGAGGGACACAATATAAACTAAATGTCTATCTTTACCCATCGTTCTTAATGCAAGTAGATTTTCCTGTTTGTTTTTCCCTTACCCAAAGAAGTGTTTATTCTTACACTGCCATCGTAGTTGTTAGTTTGGCTGCTAAAAACTGAAAGTGCTGGTGCTTTAGACTGCAGATGCTATCGTCACCATCTGTCATGGTAAGGCATGGAGACTCTCTAGGATGCACCTGCAGATGGGTATAAGATGCTGAGCTTCATCTCTTCCAGCCTCTGTTTGGTGTCGAAGAGGGTATTTAGACACTGCTTAGACTCTTAATTTAGTAAAGAATCTCAAAGTTTGTTGGTTTTCATACAGTGTCATTACTGGAAAACAAGACCAAACATATTCTAAGGTCAATGTAGTAAATATTCTCAAATTAATCCGTATCCTGGTATATCTAGCGTGAGAAAGTTCAGTAAAATTACCTATAACTGATTTGTCCCCAGCGCTGGCCTTTCAAAGACAACATGCAAGGCTAAGCAGTAACAGCTGTGTTTCCAAGATCGTGTCTTTCTAACTTTCTATTCAGAAATAATCACTAATTTTAGGTTCCTAGTTTGCAAATATTCAAAGTTAGGTAAGAATATTTTTTTCCCTGTTCTTTTTAAAAAGCCATAATGTGGAGGTCTTCATTTAAGCTAGTTGTTTAAATTCTTTGTAATCAAGAAGATAAATTCATACTTCTGGAGACTGACTCATTTCAAATGATTGCTACAGGAAGATGTTTCTCTGGGTTGATTAGAAGGGAGCCTAGGTGAGTAGTCAGGTCAGGTGGTTACACCTGACCTTGCAGATATTTATTTACATGCTAAGGGAAACGATACCTACTGTTCTCATGAATATGTTTCTTACTAAGTGTATTGATGAGATTAATAAGAGGAGTCTGTTGCAAAGAGTGCCTTAAAGTAAGACATACAATTACTACAAGTATGTTTTACAAATTTCTGCAGATCATTAAAATAACAAATGTAGGCACTTTAAAACAGCTGTTCTATTTACCTATCAAGACCTGATTTCAAAGTATTATCCTCCTACAATAGTTAACAACATTGGAAGACCCACATGAATGCTGTTTCATAGCTTTGCTTTGGCTCTTACAATGTCAGTTCTACAACTTCTATAAGAGAAATGCAGCCCTGAAATGAATGTTTGATTGCTTTGGAGGTCCTTAGCTTTAAATGCAAACTGAAATTCTACTTTGTTTATCTCCAAGATAAACAGATTTTTTTTCTGAGCTCTGTGTAAGGAACCTTGCCTAAAATGTTTTAATTTTGGTTTCTTCTGAGAACTTTCTAAAATTTTTGATTAGACTTGTGAATTTTTATATTTCCTGCAGCAAGGAGTTTGGGGAGTAAGTGGCAATTCTGTGGTTGCAAGAATTTAAAGGGAACTGTGAGAGCTGACAATGCTCTGGAGGAATGCACAAAAGTAGCACATAGAATGAAAATAAGCCAGGATAACTTTTCCTCTTGCATGTCTCTACCTCTCCTTGCACAAATCCAATCTGTTGTCTCTAGCTGTACCTATATCACTTCCATTAAAGCCAGGGGAAATCTCTGTCATCTCTATGAATTATAAACTGGTCATCGATCTTCCCAAAAACATGAAGGTTGACAATTTGGCCCTAAAATATTTGGGAACTAGTGTTCTTAGGTACTGTTGTGCTTTTACTAGAGTTGGCTGTCTCTCCTGGCCCTATGTTACTGTATTTTTTTTTTTTTTTAAATTCTAGTATGGATTTAAAAATAACTTTCTTTTTTTTTTCTTTTAAGGAGCTCTACCATGTACCAAATGGCATGTCTCCAGGGAAGCGCTCTCATGGGATGGTGTATGGCGTTGTGCACCGAACTGACAACAACCATAAGAGAGAAATGGTGGTTTATGGCTGGTCAGCTGATCAGCTGAAAGAAGAAATGAATTACATTAAAGAAGTGAGTTATGCTTCCAGCTTCAAAATTTGTCAAATATGCTTTCCATATATTCATGTAGATCTGTGAGTGTGTATGGGATGACTGATGTCTAGCCCAACACCTGAATTTGAATTGGGAACCTACTCTGAAGCTAAAGGCTTGTTAGTATTCAAGTTGGGAAAAAAGCATGCTATATGCATGGGAACGGTGCGGTCCAGACTCAAGGCCTCTATGCCAAGTGATATTTGTTAGTGCTGGCCGACTGGGCTACAGCTGGGCAAGCAAACTGCCAAACAGATGTTGGGGTTCCTGTCCTGCAGCCTTCATTATTTCAAATGTGATACAGAAGAAACTGTGTAAGCAGACACCTGAAAGGATAAACTCTCTCCTCTCTTCCTCTGCTTCCCCCATCCCCAAATCCCCCAGTTTTGGAAAGGCTCCTAAATTAGGTGACACGGTAAAATCACTTGGGTATATTTTGGGGCAGCCTTAAAATAGTCAGCCTAATAAGGATGACTTTGTACTACTTTCTCTGTGCATGCTCATTTATCATAATTGGCAGAAGCTCTCCTGAAAGAAAAAAAAAAAGGCATTTCTGATGCTGCTGGTTTCTGTGCTTAAAGTTCAGTGTCTCTTTGCCTTTCAGTCCTTGGCTTTCAGGCTTTGGCAATAACCCCCTAATTAGCCCAGGGTAAATAATTTGACCTGCTCTTTCCATCCACCTTCACCACCCAGGAAGCTGTTGGTCAATGGTTATTGTGTTACGCTGATTTAAGTGCAAGCGGAGTTGATATAAAAGGGAGGAACACTGAGTCAAGGCAGCAGCGTAAGAGACTGTAATTATGTGTGCTCTTAACGTCTGCCCGGTCTCTAGCTATCAGCACTTGCTTCTGTCCTTTATTACTCACAGTTCGTTAGCTCCCAGCATTCACCACTCTCAAGTTCCTGCACTGGCAGTTAGGGTATGTCACTACTGCAGTGCAGGCGAGGCACGCAAGCTGCCTTGGCTGCTGGTTTGCTGCCTGGGTGCCGATTTGCTGCTTATCTACTGGTGTCCAGGGTGCTGTCCAGGGATGGGTGAATTGGCACGTGGCAGGTGCAGCTCCCTGGGCTGCGTGGTTTCTGGTACCTGGGGCAGATTGCTTGGACCAGGACCATCTCCCGGCCCTTTTCTGTTCACAGCTGGCTTGTGGCACGGAGGGACATGTCAGACCAGCTGAACAGCATGTCTTGCATGTGTGTTCAGGGTGCTGTTCCTTTCAGGAAGAAGTGGGAAAGACATGGGAAGAGACATACCGGCCCTTGCTCTTCCATCTTCTGGAAGCTGTGTTCAGCTAGGCTAATTCGTGAACTTTTGCCTGCCAGATAAGTTTCACCTTTAAAAGTAGTCTTAAACAAGAGTCCTCAGCTTGTGCCACGTATGCGCTGACTTAAATAGACCAAAAATGATGGGCCACGTCAGAACTGCTGACAGTTTCCTCTGTGTCTGAGTCAAGTTTGCACCTTGCAAGAGGGCGCGTGTGTGTGCATGTGCATATGTGTGGGTAGGGACGGGGTGAGGGGTGCTTTCCTGAAGTGAAGTGCAGGAGTCGGCTTCCTTCCGTGTTTCTCATCCTAAAGGAGGCACGTAGTTCAGGGTAGGCTTGTGCCTACTCCTTGCATAGGTTTGGTGGCCAACGTCCCTCTTTCTGGGAGGGAGTGGGTATACTGCAGAGCTGCTAGAAACAACCCCTCTTGTATAATGTTTTCCTCTTGCTCCTTCCCCAAGCCTATGCAGGGATGAGGTAAGCTCACTGCCCTAGATTATCTACAATCAGTCTGTGTTTGATAGAGGTGAGGGAGGGGGGGGGGAAAGGAGTTTAAATTACGTAGCTGGAAGTACTACAGACTGTAGGCAAACATTTAACTAGTGTTTACAATGTGTGCTCTTGAGAAGATTGGTTCTGTGCATGACTGCAATGGCATGTAAACCCAAGCTGGCTTCCAGCATGTTTTTTTTTTTTTTCTTTTCTTTTTTTAGAAGGGCAAGGTATAATTTACATCCATAGTTCTTAAATAAAATCAAATCGAGTACTCTGTTCTTTAGATTTGAAATTGCATTGGTAAATTTATGCTAATATATTGTTTAGCTAGATACAAGCCTAAAAGTCCAAAATTAAAGGGTTTATCTTCAAAGGATACTCAGGGAAAACTAATTAACCACTTTAAAAAGTATGAAGTTATATTAAATCCATGTGTGGATGCTTTTTTTCAGAAAGAAAACATTATATGCTCAAATTAATTTAAATTCCTTTTGTAATCAGGTTAGAATGAGTTATGGATAATTTAATTGAAATTCATTATTTAAATTATTAATTTACAAGTGTTTAAGTGTGTATAGAGAAGTTTAGAATTACTCAGATACGTTTATTTGTATCATCCCTGTGTAGACAAGTCTTGAGACTTAAGTTTTTGTCTTGTTCTTAAGAGTCAATTGCTGTTGATGAAAAGGTAGACTAATAATGGAAATTACTGAAAGTAACAATGAAGGACATAGGAAAAAAAAACAATCATGTTCTAGTATAAACAGTATCATCAATAAGTTTGGTATTTTGATTTTTCTGACACCAGGTGAGAGCAACTCTGGAAAAAGTAAGAAAGAAAATGTATGGTGAATATGATGAAATGAAACGAAAAATACAGCAGCTTACGAATGAACTGAAAGTAAGTATACACTCATTTGTAGGGAAAGCATATGAGAATAACTGTCCCAGTATTATCTAGAAACTTTTTTTTTTTTTTTGCTTTGGCAGAACAGAAATAATTTCTCAAACCACTCCAGTTCATTGTTTTATGTGACATCTATACTTTTCTTTCTTTATTTATTTTCCCCTCCAGGAAGGTGAAGTAGGACAGGAATGCTTTTGCATATGGGATTACTAATTGCCTGCTTCTTGGAAATAAAAGAATGATCTTGATAGCATTGTCCATGTGTATTGGTAATTAGTGGAGATGTTTGTACCAGTAAACTGCCAGGTGAATTGAACAAATAACTTACAATTAGGAGTAATGTGCAACTTGGTGTCATTTCAACAGACTTTGCTGTTTTATTGACTGTATTGTTTAAACACTATAGTAAAAGAAGTAGCAATATTCTTTAGTATTAAAGTGCATGACAGTTCTAAAAATTACTTACCTTTTGGTTCTTAATTGAACCTTTCAATGGTCATTTGATGACCTCTCTTTCTTCTGACATGCTGGTTTAGCAAGAAAAGCTGCTGCAGTCTGTAGAAATAGCCTTCATATTAAACTGCTGAGTTCTTTGGTCCAAAAAAATCACCCTGAAAACCTGCTGTGGATTTTATATTCAACATTGATTTTCACAGCCCTGGTTCAGAGGAAGCTTTGGCAATTAAATGTATTCTGACTTCAAGGGACTGGGACCTTGATTTGCACCTTTCTGCCACCCTTGTTTAGAGACTGTCAGTTCCCTGCATGCTGTATTATGTATAAAGATCAGAACTTGCTGTTAAACTGGTACTTCTATTCTGTGGCAACTAGTCTCAGGAAAAAAAAATATCACCCTGACTTGAGAGGAAGAGGGAGAGAAAACTGAATTTCTGTAAATTGTGTTAAATAGTCTTAATGATGCCAACAAGGTGAGTCCCCCACCCAGTATGCATGTAGACAAATGCTGATTCAGATGCAGTTTTGTCATCTTTGCTGTTGATACTTACTGAATAGCAGTGGTGATATTCTGCACTTCCAGATCTTCCTGTCAGACCAGTAGAAATCCTGCATGAGTCTGAGCATCTCTCTTAATTAAGGGTTTCTGACCAGCTCTGACAGAATCTGTAGTTCTGAAGCAAATTAGCAGTTTATGAAGCACTCCTTCTGACATGAATGGCACGTTATGAGACACCCTTCCCCCTCTTTTAATACTTTAGAGTGCCTGAAAGAAAGCACAAGTGTTGTTCTACCTAATAATATGTGCTTTTTTTGTTTGTTTCATTGGTTTCTGGTTTTGGTTTTACATGACTGCCATCTTTCATGCTATTTGGGGATCCTGTTTAAAATCCTTTATATACTCTTAGCTTCAGCTTTGAATCACTATGCTTTTTCCCCATCAATTTCCAGGACTACTTTTTGTTCGTAAAGTTTGAAGTTTTTACTTCCAATATCCTGCCCTGGACAGTATGCTTCTTCACAGAATTTCTTGTCTTGTAACTTTCGTAATCCATCTGAAGCATTTCTGCTGTTGTTTGTTTGTTTGTTTGTTTTTACATGAGCACACCTTTATATAGGGTTAACAGTAACTACTTGGCTTCTGCGCCCTATGGTGACCTAATCTGTGTATGACTTGGTTACTAAACACTAATTGTTCTCCATATCAGTCCCTAGTGTTCTTATGTTTTTATCAAGAAACAAATCCGGTCCATCTAAGAATGTGAGTTGGGCTGGGCTCCATTAGTAACATTTTTTTTCTCTTTATTATTGAATGGTTCATAATCATTTACACTGTTTGGGTTTTAGTCTCTTCTTAAATGTCGTCATTTTGTGCCTTTTTTTTCCCCCTCCAGTTTTTAAGCATGTGTGTGTGTGCATAACAGAAGATGACAAATTTTCATACAAGAAAGCTCTCTGCTGACTTCTCCTACCTGCTTTGTATTGTTTCATCCTTAAGTCTTCTTGATGTTGCTTATTTACAACTGATTAGTCAGTTCCTTCTTAATTAAGGCTATTCTACAGTTCACCCAAACCTTTCCAGATTTCCTAATTTCTTGCGTTCTTCTGCTTTTCACTCTGTGACTTTTTACAATCTGCCCACTCTGTGCATATAAACTTTCTGAATAGACATCTGCCGAGTGTCCTCTTGTCCTTTCAAAAAGAACAGCTTTTACAGTGATTACAGACTAGCAATAAACACAGATAGTTGTGCCTTATTTCTGTTAGCATATTTGGATTCTAAGTTTTGTTTGTTTGTTTCTGAGGTGCAAGAATATGGTTTGAGGCCTGTATATTTTAAGCATCCTAGTACTGTGAAAATTAACCACGGGGTCTTTTTCTTCTGTAGCTCCCTTTGAAAGAATAGGTAAACTTGATCATTATTCTATATAAAACTTTATTTTTTTTTTTTTTTTCCCCTGCTCAGGTGACAAATGCTCATCAGGAATCCTTAGAGAATCATGTGCGAGTGCAGGCTGCAGCCTTAGATAGCTTTAGTGAAATGAACAGCTCCTTGACATCAGCATCAATAGACTTGCAGGTACATTTTAATAGCTGTTTCACAGCTGACAACTGCCTTCTCTGACATGGATTTAAAAGCATACATAAAACATGGATGACAAATATAGATTCTAACACTAAACAAGCCCGTAAAGTACTGTCTTGGATATCTAAGGCAGCTAATTTAGGAAACTAAGAAAAAAAAAAAACTCCAACACCTGTGCTTTTTAAAAACCTGTGAAAAAAATAGCGTACAATAAAGAGATACTGATCTGTAGCAGACTAATGCCACTAGTCATGTCTCTACATATCTAAGGTGAAAATGTGATTTGTTCTGTATTGTGCAAAACGATACATCTCCTGACTTATTCCTACCTTCACTGGTTAACAGAAATGGAAGTGGCATGTTCGGATGCTAAACACTTGTGAGACTTTACATACCTGTGAAATGTAGGGGGAGGGAGAAGGTGGGAATGAATTTTCTGTTTTAAAGACTTCCAAATTCCCACGTATCTGAGCTGAACAACTTAATGTTCCTGCTTTCTTGTATGTCACGTTTTTTCTCAGTCTAGTGCATTTAATATGTATAGCATGGCCCTTGGAGAGAAGAAAGGAAGATTGTTGGGAGTAGTATTCATACTGAAATGTATCTGTGTTCCTTTCTTTTTTTCATAGTGTTCCAGGACTTGATTGCACTGAGCATGTTCCTCACGGAAATACCTTCTAGCAAACTAAATACAACAAAAGCCATAATTCTAAATGTTAAAACTTGCAAAACTGTTCACACTGCATTGACACTGCATCAGGAAACTCTTAAATGTTCTGTCTGTTCCATACTCTCTTGACTATATTAGTTCACCAAATTATTTGTGATTTTTAATATGTGGTTTGCCTCTTTCTTCTAGAAAACTCTAGTGGATGTTACATTGGAGAACACTGATATAAGGGAACAAATAAGGAATTTAAAACATACACATGAGCAATCTATGGAAAAGCTGAGAGAGAAGCAAAAGCAACTGGAAACAGCACAAATTGAAAATCAGTTACTTAAATTAAAGGTGCGGTATATAAATTCCCTTAAAAATATTGCACAGTAAGGCCATTAGGAGTATGTTAAATGAATTCCTTTGTCTTATTTGTAAAGGGTTCATCATTCTTCATGCCTTCATCATTCCCTAGAGCTGACATATTCCTGTGAATCAATACTGTTTTAATGACAAAGAATCTCAGCTGGCAGCAGTCAGTCTTTCCATAGCATTCCATANCTACACTGTGCTATAAGAATTTCTTGATGTTGAATTTGTTTATTTGGTATTGCACAATTTTTAATAGGTAATCTGTTAAGTTTTATGAGCATATGGTGAGCAGATACGTGCTGTAACAGCAAGTGTCTTGGAAAGGGAATTAAGCTATTTCTTTCAGAGAAATGCAAGGGAATAAAACGCAAACTGGAAGGTTTTATATGCCAGAAAGCTTGACTGTTTTCTCCCCTCATCTGCCAAATGTATTCCTTTAATCTCATTTAGATAAAAAAAAAAACCAAAAACCCCCCCTTCTGGAAAACTTTGTGTCTCTTAAACTTACTAAAAANATGATGAATGGTTAAAAGAGAAAACATTAACATAAGTGTATTACAACTTACAATTCATGTTCTAGTTTCCTCTCATAGTGAAGCTTTACAGGCTATAAAAGTAGCTGTATTTTGTACCTGCTATTGTCAGCAGGAAATAAAAAGAGGGAAAAACCAATTAAAAGAAGAAAGCAAAGCTGATGCAATTCAAAACAGAAATTTGGACTTAAGGACATGCACCAACAAGTCAGGGAAAGGTATGTCTGCTTCTAAGGGCAGAGAACCGCAGGTTAAGTCCCAGTTCAACTTAATGCTTAAGGATTTGTTTATCTTCAAGCATGTCAAGGTCTGCAGAATACATGCCCTGCCTTAACAAGGAAAAAGTTTAAATTTTGTGCTCAAAGTTGCAGTTTTATTACAAAGCTAGTGGATAAAATACCTCACTGCTGTCTTTTAAAGTTAAACATAAAATTGTGCATCAAAGATGCCAAGACATCTAGGATTTAATTCCAGGGGTGAGTGTAAGAGGATGGTGTGGAATCTGGGAGGTTAGCAGTTGAAAAGCAGTAACTACCGTATGCCATGATTATTTTCTGGGTAAGAG
>VYZW01024982.1:1370-22177 GCA_013401315.1 Balaeniceps rex
TCGATGGCACTTCTGTTTTGCATTCCTACATAGAGGATGTAATCTGACTCACATGGTGATTATAAAGCATTATCCCTCTCTAACAGATAAAGATGCTGCAAAATAAATATTTATACTGCGTGCATTCTCTGCTTTAAGCATTGAATTTAAAATATAGAACCATAGAACAGCCCAGGTTGGAAGGGACCTGGAAAGATCATCTGGTCNGTAACACGCTGTTGGAAAAGTAGGAGTGAAGCTGATCTCTAACATGGGAGGAATTTTGGGGAACTTGCTATGGGGAGAGGGCTGCACAGAGTCCATGTAAAGGGAGNCAAGATGTGATTGGACAGGGTGAAGGCACTAAATAGCGGAGCTGGTCCATTCTCTAAACTTTTTAGAGTAGAGACAGATGGAACTGTTGCAGAAAAATGCTATTTTTCCATGAAGAAAGATGAGAAATGGCTGGGTGAGGATAAAGTTAAAAACTTGCTGTTGGGTTGCAAGAAGTATTAGTTTATAGAAGGCAGAAAGTAAAAAGCTGCCAGCAAAAGATGTTTATAGCAAATGGCTGGATTGAATTTTACTTGCATATAATTATGAACTGCAGCTAAGCAGCACAGATTGTGCAAGAAATGAAGGCCTTAAAACAAGGTAGAGGGAATTGTCATAAATAGCCAATGGAAAGTATGTGCTTCCTTTCATCTCACCATAAAGGTACAAGTCCTTCCTTTATCTATTACAATGATGAAAAATAACTGGCTAATCATTGACTTGCATGCAAGGGATTACAACTTTGGCCTACTTATATTTGTAGCTTAGAAATAACCAAGAAGTTAATGAAGTCTGTGCTTTTTAAATACATATGAACTTTTGAATAATGATTAAGTCTGACTTAATTACTCTTATGTGCAGGTTGAAATAATATGACATAGGAAACTGCACAAGGGAGGAAATCTGCTTATACAACATGGAGAATATCTATCTAAAAATAAGATGGGATAGTTATGTCATCTCCTTAACTCTTAAGAATACCATGATGTTGTGGCTGAAGGGTGAAGAATTTAAAGGAGAGAATTCCTGTTTAGATATAGTCTTGTTGAATTGTAGTTGTGACTGCCTTGGAAGTTGTCGAGTCTGTTGCTTCAGTGTTGGATTAGAAGTACAGCCACATTTCTGTATTTAATGCGCTAAATTATCCCTTATTTGTATTTTCCAGAATCACAGTTGAAAGACAATCCCGCTTTTTCTATGCTGAATGATTCAGATGATGATGTGATTTATGGGTAAGATTATAAAATACCTATGGAGAGTTACTTTTGGTGTGTTATCTTCGTAATGTTGTTTTCCATATGAATTAAATAAGTGAAGGCTTTGTAGGTTGTTAGTGAAAGTATTCTGCCTAAAGAACAGAAACATAGCCTTATTCTGAAACAGAAATGCAATGAGAGCGCATGTTATTTTGTTTTTTCTTTTTTTTGGTTTCTAAAAGGGATTGCCATGGCACTGATACAAACGGATAAGTATTAGGATGCTGGCAGGTCATGGAGTGAAGGCAGCAAGAGACATGAAAGGAAATCACTTCCTTTTAAACCGGGAAGGATTGTAGGAGTCAGGTGGAGTTCGCAAAGAGACAGCTCATATGTAAATGCTTCAGGGAAGGAGAATGGCTCTTCTTAAGTGTCCATCACTTACTGAAATAAGAATAATCACACCTAGCAAAACTCTCTGGACTTGTACGTTTATGTAGTATGAAAATTATAGTAGCACTTAAAACCCATCCTGATCAGGTGTCTCTGTGCTAGACACTGAACAAACTGCCCTTGATGTTTTCATCTCTTACCAAAGACACTGAAGTGGCTGGAACAGTGAGGATGAGATTAATAGTGCAGTAAGCTGAAAAAGTTTGTGCTAGACTAGCTATATGCATTGTCTGAGATAGCTTGCCTGTGTTTAGTCAGACTAGTAGTGGTAGTAACAGCTTGCTTCTATACTAATCCTTGTGAAGAGTGTCTTGTAGTTACTGGAACAAATCACATTATGCATCATCCTCTGGAGAGAAGTCATATATATTGTTCATATCCCCAACAAGGAAGGGAAACAGATAGCAGCTTCTTACCCAAATAACAATTCGATGCCTCGATGTAGTTTAGAACTTTCCTGTTTATTTTGGACTTCCTATCTGAATGCTGTGTTCAGAATTTTTAACAAGTATCTGTTTCACAGGAGTGACTATGAAGAAATGCCACTTCAGAATGGCCAAGCTATTAGAGCCAAGTATAAAGAGGAATCAGACAGTGATTGATTTTGATGTAGACAGACTTGTTCGGCTGGAATTAAACCAATTTTGAAGTTTTCCTAGATGGACAACTTCTTCGGCTTCCTTACAGTCTGCTGTCATCTGAACGCTGACTCCCAGGAAGGACATCCTGCTTCTGTTTCTGTTTACAAAGTTAAAACTGAAAAAGAATGCTTGAAAAGGTTGTGGTGAAAACTTAAGAAACCCAAATTTTTACATGTCTTATAAAATGCCTGATAGCAGGATGTCTGTGGACTAAAATTCTTATGTCTATTTCCGTTTAGAAGTGTCACTGATTATATGCTGATTTTAAAACTGCTTCCTTGCTGCTTGTTTTGGATTTGGGGTTTTTTTTTGAGGATTATGTACAGCATACTGTTATTCATCTGTTGCATTTGTGTTAGCTCCTTTGTATACTGTCCACCGCTGTATGAAGTGCCTCGTTTTCCTTTCCATTTTCTAACTTAGTCTTTTGAGCTGGAGGCAGGGAATGAAGTGTTTTAGGCTTTTCTCTCTCTTTTTTTTCATTTTTTTAGATGCAAGAAAACACAAGCTTTCCATTCTTCCTTCGAAGAAATGACATAGACTTAAGACCATTTTTTTAATTCATTTAAATGAGTTTACCAGATTTGTAAGTGCGAGATACATGCAAATAGTCATGTTCTAGTGAGCCAAAATAGCCTCAGTGGTGCAAAATTATTTGTATAATATATGTTTCATAACATGCTTTACTGCCACAACAGAAGTGTTTGTTTTGGGTTTTGTTTTGGTTTTTTAAACAGCCCTTTCAAATGGAAATATTTAGGCAGCAACAAATCTCAGAAGGAACCCAGTACTGCTCTTTCTGGGTTTTTTGTGTGCTGGAGGAGATTGTTACACTTACAGAGAATGAAGTATGAAAGTTTCATAGAGAATTACAATTTCAAATTTCCAAACATTTCAGTTTTAGAGGCTTTTTCTATATCACAATTTTTCCTTAAGTTTTATTAATAGATAGTTAGCCTATATCCTAGGAACAATCATGGTTGCTCATGTATTGAACGTGCATGAGAGTTAGCTTTTGAGCATGTTCTGTGCATAGTTCGACTTCTTGTCCTACGACAGGTGCCACCTGTACTGATCAAAACTTTTATTAGCACGTTTTGTGATTATCTGAATTCCAGTCTGTGCTGGAACAGAGTTAGATGGGAATTAAGTATTCCTAGTACAATGCTGCTGCTTCTCTATTTAAAAGTTGGTTTTCTCCTACACCATTGTTCAGTTCTTTATTTAAGTGGATGCTGTTTGTTTCTAACTACTTTTGTTTTCAGGCACTTGACCTGTCTGAAAGTATCTTTTTTTTTTTTCATGGATTCATAACTGTGATTTACACTTGTAAAATTTCTCTGCCCTGCTGCTGTAGAAAAGACTCTCAAAAGCACTGTTAATGTATTAGACAGAAAATGGTGCTGGCTTACACTAGGGAATTGCGCTCATCATTGAACTAGTGTAAGCAGAAGAGTGCAGTGAAATCCTGCTAGACTTGCTGAATCATATTGGGGAAAAAGTAGATTTGTTTTGCTTTGATGCAACAACTGTTCTAGACCATTTCCGTTGCAATAACCTCCTGGTAGCTGTTCAGGATCGTGAAGGGGAGACTTCACAGGATAGCAATTTGCTTAGAGAGGACCACAGGAACCACTTCATGTGGTTGCATCCTTGCTGTCATAGTTCAGATTAAATCAGTGCTCTGCTAAAGACAAGTGTGGTAAGATACTCTGTGTGTGCAAGAGAGAAAACTTTCTAAAATTATGTAGAGCTGTGAAATTTTTGAGGGTATTTGAAATTTAACACTTTCTGTACCAGGGATCATTTCTTTGTTAGAAGCCAAATCACTATTGTATGGTTAAAGCAAGGAAACTCTTGGGTTGGGGGGGAAGGCTTTTTCCTTAAATTTCTTAATTAATTGGTGTAGGTTTAGAAGAACATATAGGAAAACACTAAAAAAATACTTCAAGTTAGCAGTGGGGTTTTTTTTCAGTGAACTGTACTAAGCTGCACCTTCAGCACTTCCTTTCAGACCTTTTTTTTTTAACAAGTATGGGAGATGATCTTTGTATCCTAAAAGAGGAGAGCCCATTCTCATTTTTACCATTCCCCAGATGACCCTCTTGAGGCTTAGAGTGTTTGAATTTGCAGAGTCAGACTTGGGAGGCAACTAGGCATCCTTTGCATACCCCACATCCCTTTGACTTCTATTGGAGTAACAGTGGGTACAGGACTTAGGGCTTTAAAACCTGATATTTACATGATCCTTACATATTCAGATCTTTTGGGCTCTGATATTCTGTTCTAAATTGTTCTGAAGAGATAAAATGTTTGATTTGACCAATGTGCAAAGTATACTAATGTTTCTTATTACAGTCTGAACTGGTTGTTACAGTTAACCCTGAAATAGTGTCATGCTTTAGGATTTTGTTAACTAAAGAAAATATTTTTAATCTGACTTTGAGATGATGACTTTTTTCTAATCTGTTCTCAGCCCATTTCACTTGCCGTTTTGTTTGCATTAACTTTTCTACATCACTACATGCAAAGTGGAAATAGGAAAGCTGAGAATGGGAAATGTGTACTTAAACGAAGTATCTTGCTATGAAAATAGCGAGAAAATAGTTTCCTTGTTAATTTTCAGAGATTATATTTAAGCAATGTTTGCCACGCAAAATAGTTTTTTATATTTTGGAAGTGCTAGAGTGTAACAGTGAGCTCGTTTGAAGCACTGTTGCATCAAATTCCATATACAGTAAAAAGGCAAAAGCAGTGAAGCAGATGAGGAAGTAGTTTTGGTAGCAAGAAACCTCAATTTCACTCCTCTTCTTTCCACAATTGGAAAGCAGAGACAGCATCTGAGGAATATTACAATACAGATTGTAAACAGCTTCGGAGTAGGTGGCATAATTTCACCTCTGAGTGAAGTATTGTAACCTAAGGGTGAAACAGAAGAGATCTGGATAAGAAACTAGCCTGGCTTTCCTTTCATTACTGCTAAAGTAATTAAATATTTCCATCACTAGTAGAACTGTATAAAATGAGAAAAGTATGCAAAAAGGCCCCACAGCATACAGTGTTCCTGCTCTAAAGGAGATGCCGTCTATTAAGTAATTGCAAGACTTCCATGTACACAATGATCAAGAGGGTCTTTTAAAAAATCAATAGATCATCGAGTGCAAGCCATTCATGGCAACCATTTTCTGTAGTATTTGCTTTAAAAATACAATTGGTGTTGGAATTGCTTGGAAACTTTCCTAGGACTGGCAAAGAACAGGAAGCATAAGGCTTAAGACCAGTAAGGAACAGCTAGCGCAGCAGACCCGTGGCACTAATACTGGGGAAAATGGGAGGATGGTTCCAGCTAGGAAAGACTGTGATCTGTTGTCTTTCTCTGAGCCAAAAGACAACTTTGTACCCATAGTCACCCGATTTCTCCCCCATTTCCTTTTGCTTATGCCAGTAATAACCTTTGTATTACTGTAAAACTTTTTTTTTGACATTTGTAAATATGTAAAATGAAAATATGGAAAAATTGTGTACCAAAATGGTATAAAAATGTGTAAGATAAATGCTCTGTTTAATGAGAAGCTGTAATTAAATGCTGCTTTGAGAAAGTGTGCATGAAGACGTGTTAAATACTCTATGTGTAGACAGCAAATTATCTATTTATGTCAGAAAACTTCATGCTAATATGGAATATGAAGGAAAACTGATATTTTACTTCAAGCAAAAGTTGGGTATTGAGTTTCTTGGAAGACTTCATGTGCATAATCATTGTTAAATATGTTCATAATAAAGTTTTATATCTTTACATTGTATCTTGGTTTTATTTCCCTTCTAGTGAATGACCAGCTCTACCATTTTCGTAACTTACACATGTATTTTCTTATGCATATTTAAACTTGGTTAATTGCATAAGGATGGGATCCAGGAGGCTCTGTCAGCACAGATTAACTTGGGAATTATGTTTTGGGTTGGTGGGTTGTTTGTTTTTTTTTTTTTTTTTTTTTTTTTTTTTTGCTTACCCTGCCTGGGCTGAAAGGTGGAAGGACAGGTTGCTAATTTTCCTAAGAAATACGCTAGCCACTTTACAACAGGGAACTGAACTGGCATTCTCAAATGGCTTAACAGCAGCTTCACAAAGCCTGCTGTGGTCATGCTGGCAGTGAAACTTCACCTGCTGAGTGTCAGTGCCAGCCACCTTTAGCTGCTGCCGGATGCCTCTGCCAGCAGGGCGGCAAGGTCTCCTGCTTACCCTGCAATGGTGCAGCCTCTCAGCACACCCAGGAAGGGCTGCCTCACCTGCAACCCACTGGCCAGTAATAAAAAAGAAGTTTAGCGATGATGAAGATGCTGATGTCATTCATCTCCTCCTTACAGCTCTGTATCTTCCAAGAATCTGCTCATAGCTGGTAGACTGCAAAAGCGATCAGCATGTCACCCTCCATTTGGGGTGATGCCATGCCTTGTATAGACTAGAGGAGAGCCCAAAATCTCATTGTGTGCTGAATGAAACAGCAGTAAACACCTCTGCACAAATGGATACTCAGCTTACGCCTGCTTTAGTATCAGAGATGGCAGTGCTCATTTACCAGCAGCAGTTAATTCTGAAGCCATTTCCTTTAGGTTGCAGTTAAAATAGTTAATGGTGGAAAACGGGTCATATTCATTTGTGGCATTTACAGTAAATGATGAGCCCCCACTTCCCCCTTCCCACTCCTCCCCTCCAGACCAGGGCTGACAGGCTAATTTCTACAGCTGCAGTCATAGGATGAGCCATGGCAGTAAGCTAGAGACAGGAAACAGAGACTGAATTAATAATTACCTTCCTGACTACTCCAGCCCACACTTAGTGCAATTTTTTTTTTTTTTTTTTACAGACATTTAATTACCTAAAGCAAGGACTCTACAAGCTCATCACCCTAATGCTTTACTTTGGCACTGAGAGGAGCTAGCCAGCAGTCTTTGAAGATAATTCCAATTTAAAAAGCAGTAACTGTACAACATCAAGACTGTAATATGCAACATATATAGTATTTTGCAGAAAAGCCCTATCTTAACCCGGGGCGGGGGGGGAACAACAACACCCCCAAAAAAAAACCCAAACCCCAAACCCACTTGCATAGTCCTAAGACTGTTACATCAGAAGCATTGGTTATTGCTCACATGTCAAACAGTCTATAAAACTGTAGCTACCTTTGTGTAGCACAACTTCTGTTTTAATGGTTTTTTCCTCCCATACAGCTTTTACACTGACAAGCATCTCAAACTTTTTTTTTCTGCAGGTCAGCACATGCGTAAACCAACAAACAGCAAAAAAAAAAAGAAAAATCAAGGTATTTGCTATTATTGACATGAACAAAGGACAAGGAATGTTTGAGTGGCTTGACTAGTGTTTCTAGAAGTAAATACTGACTCAAAGTGCACAAAACTATTTGTTTTAACTGTAACTAAATAGCTGAGTAGATATTACACTACCAGCATTATTCTGGTATGCTGATGGAAAGGAGATAAAGTATCCAACCGTCCAGATTAAAAATCTTCTTAGCAATTAGGAGATCAAAGATTTATTTGCTTTATGAGACGTTTCTCTCTCACCCTGATGACTATTTCAGGCACTTTCAGTCTATCTTGTTTTAATATTTTCTTTTTACAGGTGTTGTATCATTTCTGACACTGAATACTCACCATTCTGTTTCTAGTCAAACCCATGCTAAAACACTCTCTGCTACAGAAGTACAAGGTATACACTCCTCAGCATAAGGTATATGCACTCAGAATAGCCCTGTAGCACTCACCAGGACATATGCTAGAATAAAGAAGTGGCTTGTCATGAAGGGGATGTGTTTACAGAGATGTTTTGAAACTGGTATGCTAGCAGATATATATAAGCTGTACAGCAATATTAAAAGTCTCAAATGTACCAAGCCCAAACCTGCTCCTAAAGACAACTTTTTTTGCCTGACAGTAGAAATGGACAGAAAGGAAGAGGGTCAAATCCTTGCCTGACACAGGATTTTCTACAGTCTGTTTGGATACGCTGAGTAGAGTGATAACAGCGAGCACCCCTGTGCACTCAGCACTATGAAAAACAAATCCTCTAGTGCCATTTGATTTTTCAGTATTACGTCTTTCCAGACGGTGGAAACGTACTGTTGTATCAGCATTCATCTCATTCTAAACAGTTGTAGCTGCGAGCCAGATTCTGAAAACATTTGACAAGGGCTTCCTAAACATAAGCAAATGCAGATCACTCAGACTAACTCTAGCCCAGGAATACTCTCCTATACTTGCTTTGAAAGTAATTCTTTCAGCTTTACTAGCAGTGAGCTACTGCTTATAGAAGCAGCATAGCAGTTCACAGAGGCAGTCTGAAATTCATTAGGTGACAAACAAAACCTTATCCAAGCCTATGCTGAAAACTTGTTTTACTTGTTATTCCTCTGCAACTTTAGAAGGCAGGAGACTTACATGTGATTTAGTCATGTCGCTTGAGGCAGTTTTTTCCCCCCTTTCAGAAAGGATCCTGTTTCACCAACTATCAGAACTTATCATCACACTCACTATCAGCAAAATCAATGTAGAACGTAGCAGGTAAGTTCAAGACTTACTTAACACATGTAATTGGCTGCAGTAGTGAATGATTACCCGTGTGTAGCTTGCTGAGCACTTCTAGAATGTGAAAAACTTCTTATCTGTCTTTGGTCAATGAAGACAGTTATTTCTGTTATCGTTCCATGCCCTAAATACCATACAATCAGATTAAACAGGTCCCAAAAATGCAGCCACGTTACCTTCTGATAAACATCATCTCGTTTTCTTGCAATTTTGTAGTGACTTTGGCTAAATTATTGAAGTGCTTTGTTCTGGTATGTACCTCAACCACCTCCGAGAGAACTAAAAGAACTGGAACTTTTTTTTTAAATAACAAAAGAGTTAAGTTTAAATGAGTCACACCAATGGTTATGAATTTCAATAATTTAATGCTAACCAAAAGTACAAAGTGTGAAAGTCGGTGTCTCATTTATATTGATCTTAAAAAAGAAATCTAGAGAAAGTGTTTACACTGCAGCAGATTTCAGTATTAGCACCTTGAAGAGAAGTTCTTGAAGTGTTAAGACAGTATGGCAACACTGGTACAATACTAAATACAAACCTAAACCATGTAACAGCATGTTTTCACATTTCTACATTTGAAAAAAGTTACTTAAAAAGTACATTAAAAACAGAAGTTGTTCAGTGTATTCACAGTTTGAGTACAGATGGAATCAAGTGCTGGAGTAGAAAAGAGAAGGATGAATGATTCCAAGGCAATTATATTGCAAGTCCAAAGGCACTGACAATACAGTACATAGTCTTATTCTCCCACCTCACAGTGCAGGTTCCTACAAACACAAAAAAGGGTTTCAGAGACAGAAGAAAGTTACAGTGATTAAATGCATGCCCTTATATGCATGTTTGTAATTGTTTACATTAAGAATCTTAAGAATGAAGCTTTCACAACAGCTAAGCATTTCACATGTAGAGAGTTAGCATCACAGCCAAATGGAAAAAATACCAAACTGTATGCTATTACTACAAAACGTAGCGCTTGGAAAAAAAGAAAAGCATGCTGCCTAGCGTTAAGGGGACTAGCATTAAAGTTACAAGCTGAAAAATCCAACAGTTGTGCTCCTTACCATCACTGGAGTTGTCCCAGAAGCAAGAGCTTGCTGTATGTAGCCCGGCACCATTCTTTTGCATAATCACACAGGTCACTGTTTGTCAATAGAGAAGCTTTTATTAGTTTATCACCATCATTAATTAACATTTAGCTACATTTTTGCTTAGCATAGTACATACGGACACACACAGGCATATATACATGCTTACGAGCAGTTTACAGACACGGTTCTTGCTAAGATCTTCCCCCACCCCCCACCCACCAGTGCACTTGACTGTACGAGCTTTAACAGACAAGAGAAAGTTGAGCTCACCAATATACTTGAAAGGCTTCCCCAGCTTTGTGAGTTGGCTTAGCGTTTGTTCCACCACACTCGTTGTCCACTGGTTCACTTTGCTGTGCTGGTAGGCATTGCCACCTATCGCACTTTCTATGGCCTATTGGCGACAAACACGTAAAATAAGCTGCGCTGTTGTCAATCTACCAGGCACCCATTAATCCATTCCAATATGGAGCACTAACGATGAGACCCCATACCCACAGAAAAAATCCTAAATACTGCTTGTCCATACTGATTGTTGGAAGTGTTTTCAATTATTAAAAAACTTGACAGTTTGAGCCAGGCATAGGGGGAATTATCATAGATTCCATCCTCTCTTCATTTTGTGATATTTTGATTCTTTATTTGTAATTCCTATCCCAATGTCCTGAAGCCAGAGTTATGAAAAGGGTCTTGCATTTAAACAGCCCTGAAGAGACTGAAAAAATACACACAACAATGGCTCATTCACAGAGATTCTTCTATGGAAATTAACTTCAGATTTTTCAGCAGAATCATTTTTGGGAAACAAAACCCCAAATCAAAACAAAAGGCCCATGTAGTTGCTGGTTACTAATAGAGCAGAAGCCTTCAGCCAAATAATCCATTTTACTTATGAGGATGGTTTCCCCTTTAAGATACAAATAAAAGTACATTAAAGCTGCATGTTTTTCATTGATAAATTTTTTCCTCACAGAAATTGTTTAAAAAACAATCACAAAATTATTTCAGATTCAGAAGAGACAGGAGCATATATTAAAGCATGTCTATTCAATTTACAGAGTCTGATGAAAACAGTCTGCAAGAAGAAAAAGATTGCACTAGTCTACTGTACAAGAATAATTCTGGACACAAAAAACAAATCCCTCTGGAAATTTTCTAAACAGGAAATTCATGTTTCTTAGCAACAAGAATAATTCAATCATTTCAAACAAGTAACAACTCATTTTGGAGGAAAAGCATCTCAAAAGAACACAGTAACATGCATAAGCAGATAGCCTATAAAACCCCCTGTATGTTACTGAAACATAAAATCTATCTCTATAGGGTTTAACATACAACATCCCCCTAGAAATTCTAATAGGGATACACTGCAACCAGAGAGGAGCACATGAAATTATTTTAATTATCTTTTGGATTTGTAATACATATCACAACTAAGGCTAGGTGTCATTTCTACTTAAAGTATGCACATTGGTTAAATCAACAATCATCTATACTTTGATAGCAACCTATCTAGAAATCTATTACCTATTAGTTACCAGATTTTCTTGAATGCTTTTTAGCACACAGCATACAACATACTATACTTTCGCACCAACAAAATGAAAATGTTAGTTTACCTCTTTAATGATGCTACTGACTTCATCAACAACGAAGGAAGTCTACAAAGAAAGTAGAATTTTAAATAATCAGTGGACACAATCTCCTGTTTACAGAGTTCAAGCTTTGTTACGAACATGCACTAGAAGCTTAATTTATGCTTGTCGGATTTCTTGCAAGTCAGAAGATACCAGGTCTTCCTTTATTTGCTCACGTGTATTATGGCTCCCCGAAACCAGTCAAGTTAACATTCTTAGCAAAGTCATGAAAAGTAACAGATGAACAAACTTTTCAAATTTTACTTGAAAGTATTTTGAAATAATATGTATAGCACTTCTGTACATATATATACTCATTTTACAACAAGCATTAATGTCCACAATTCACAGTAGGGTTGCAGAGGTAACCTCAGTGTGCAGGCACAACTTATAGTTAAATGAAACGGACACTTTTTTTGTCCAGGGCACTGATGTGGACAAAACATCAGTTCACAGCTGAAGGAAAAGCTGTCATAACAATCTCAGCTGGGGATAAGAAGAAAACTGCCCCTTGGAAACCAAAGGGGAAATCTAGCTCTTGGACTTCCCACCACCTTCAGCCTTCTCTCAGGCTCTGGGGAGTAGAGATTAAGCATGTGGAATGGGGACAGAGAAGGTCCCCACTTTTTACTAATCTTAAAACTACTACCCATTTTCTTGTATGGTTTTTCTGTTTCAGTCCCCCAGCCATTGCTGCCTCCCATGTAAGCTGGTTAGAACAAGCTGCCACCAGTGCCAGGGGCAGCCCAGCACCCCCCGTTGCCCCAACAGCCAGGATCCCACAGCAGCAAGCCAGGCACTGGCTGGCATTTTTACTACAGGTATCTCACAGCCTCACCTCACAAACCAGAAGAAAGGAATCAGACAAAAGAAATGCACATAATGGCAAACTAATTCATTTCAGAAGACTGAATAAGGATTTCAAGATGAACCTAATCAAGCAGATGTTGACTGAGTTTTCACTGGGAGGTCTGTCAGCTTCTCCAGGAGGCAAACGTGAGTAACAGCATAATTCGGGTGTGCAGGCAGGACATAGTTACACCTGCTCAGGAGAATTTCAGCATTACATTGATAAACCTTTGGTCAGAAGGTGAACAGTCTAGTCAGCGGCAAGGACATGGGACATTCAGAAAGATGCGAGCAGCTGAGTGCTCTCCCTGACGGAAGCAGCAGCACACCACAGGAGACGTGCAGGCAATACCCTTTCTGCAACTACTCAGAGGCACCAACTTCCTCTCACACTTCAATATTTTTAAAAGCTTTTATACGCTGTGGCAAACTGGCTTTTATTTTCAGCTTCTTGACTTTGATTTAATTTTAATATGCCTCATTTGTTTTCATGGTACTGAATTTTACGGGTGCTTACATTGAAGGTGCACCACTGTATTTAACCAAGTAAGAGCTATAATTATCAAAATATCCTTTCCCATAGAGCATAAGTTAAGAATACATATGCCAGACGTGCTGGCAGACATGAAGCATGCTGTCAGGCAAGATGATAAACTATGTACAGATTTTTCTTCACAAAGTCTAGAACTCTGCTCAGAAATGCCTTTGAGTGAGCACAAACACGGCTCACCAAAATAAACCAAATTAAATCCAACCCAAGTTCTCAAAGGTATTTAGATATCTAATTTGTACGGAAACAAGTGGGAAAGAGCCATAGATACATTTGAGAACCTGGTTCTAGAGTTGCTGTTACTTCTCAAACCTCTCCCTTTTTTGGGTGAGAGCATACATGGGTTTAGATACATGACAAAACAGAACATAATGTCGTCATATCCAGCTTTGCGATTTGTGTGCTGTAACTGAGTTGCCAAATAATACAGCACTATTCCACCCTTTTGCAAGATAATACAAACACTTTTTGTATTAAAAAATAAAGGGAAAAAAATCAGCAGCTTTGTGATTTTTCTGCACTACCCCTCTGGCACAAGGAAAACAGACTCAATGTTTCCAATACTTTGTTTAAAAGGGGTGTTCCCAGGCAACAAATGCAAACTGCAAAGCAGTATTATTTTTGAGTAATACTGAAGACATTTTTGAAAACAGCTGTCAGAATGATGCTCAAGTATGTTAATTGTTTTTGAAAAAGATCTGTAACTGTGTAACACAGGCCAAGCCCAGCAATCAGGACAAGGCTTTTAGAATAGCGCAAGCCTGACACACCTTGACCCCTCACACTGCTTTGCTATTGTCTAACCATGTCACAATGCAGCTGTTGAGGAACAACGCAGCAAATTTTCACAGCTCAGAAACACTGTCCTTCTGCAAGGGCAACACTTGCTGGGTAGTCATTTAGCATGATAAAGACCCTTGATTTATCCCACTTCGCATCTTCGTTAATGGGGTATAATGGGATAGCTGCCTCATTAGCGCGTCTGTAACGTGCAGACTCTGCTTGAACCCTTCTTTCTGCACAAATAGCTTATTCGAGACATCCCAACGCCGATCTAAACCGGACCAGCAAACCTCCTGCCATCGCACACTGCTTCACCCCGCTAGTGAAGCCAGCGGCCATGATACCCCCCGAGCGTCTTCTCCAAGCGATGTGCAGCGGCACCTTTCGGGAGGGAAGGAGGCGTGGGTCGCCGCCAGCGGAGAGGAGCCCAGCGACCTCCCGAAATGCAGACAAGGGGCTGGCCTGCCGGCACGGCCAGTAACCAGACCTGCTCACACCGCCAGAGGGACAGCGAGCTCCCGGGACGGCTCCGGCCCGCCCGGGGAGGAGGGCGGCAGGAACAAAGGCTGGGCCTGTCCCCAGCCGTTGCCTGGGACGCGCAGCTCGCAGACGCCGCCAACGCCTGGCGTCGCCCCGGGGGAGGGCGGCAGGGGATGGGGGCTCCCAATGGCCCCAGGCTCGCCCGGCGGAGACCGAGGGGTGGGGTCTGGGGCGGACAGGTATCGCCCAAGACCCTCTGCCGGCCCGCAGCCTCCCGAAAGGAGAAGCCAGGAGCAGCCCCGAAGCGGCCCCCGCCCCGCTCCGTTACCTCCTCCGCCGACTGGAAGTCGTCCATCTTCCCGGTGGAGCCCCTCACGCCGCAACCGACGCACCGGCACCAGCACCAGCACCGCCCCCTCACCACCGCGACCCACGCACCGGTTGCTGCCCGCGGTGCGCCTGCGCCTCCGGCTCCGCGTCAGGCTACGGCGCCCGAGGCGCTTGCGCAGTGCCGCCCGCCGCCGGCGGCGGGGCCTGACCACCGGAGCGGCTCGGCGATCCACGCCTGCGCGCCCCGCGCCCGTCTCGGCTTGGGTTCCGCACAGCCCGGCGCCTCCTCTCCCGAGCGGCTGGCACTGCGCCTGCATCCTCCTGCGCCCCCGCCCCTCCCTGCCGCTCTGTCTACGCCTGCGCAATGCGCTCTCCGCGTCTCGGGCGCGTAGCAACGGGCAGCGCCGCGCTCGCTGCGTCAGCTGCCCGCCCCTGCGGGGCTCGGCCTGCCTGCAAGATGGCGCGGTTTCCATAGCGACGGCGCGGAGGCGCCTGGCCGGCACCCGGGAGGGGGAGATACCGCTCGACGGGCTGGTGGGGCCGCCATGGCGTTGTCAAACGCCTCAAAGCCTGGGGTTGAGGGAGAGAAGGCTGCTTGTCGCGGCTGCGTTTTTCATACAGATAGCTTGCCGTTTGTGGGCAGTGGGCGTGCCCGCGGAGAGGTGGATCCTAGAGGTCTTTTCCCGGGAAGGAGGATCTGCATCTTGTTTCTGGAAACAGAGTGTGGAAAGAAGGCCTGGATATGTCATGTATGCCCAGGAACTGGGGAAAAAAACCCAACAACAACAACAAAAAACCCCAAACAAACAAACAAACAAACCCCACCTGGAAAGACATGAAGAATATGTGAATTCTTACAGTTCTAAATCTGCCAGAATCTAAATCTGCAGCCAGAATCAGGACAATGAAATTAAAGGGCACACTTCTCACAGTTTATGGATTTTTTGTGTGTGTGCAGTGTTTACAGATTGCTCAAATTAGTGATGATACCAAACTCTGAGAGACAATGTAAACAATGGAAGATGCTGTTTGGGTTCAGAGTGGCCTGAACTGGATCAGTAGTCTGAACGAGGGAGAAAATAATTTGGGCCAAGCACAAAGGCCTTTACTGAGGCAGGAATAGCCAGCTCTATAAATGCAGACAGGGCAGGACTAGCCCACTCCGTAGCCATTCCATAGACAAGAGTAGGGGAGTGTATTAGGTACGATTTACCTCAGTCTGTCAAGGAGATGCCATACTGGGACATGTGAATGGATGTATAGCTTGCAGAATGTGGGGTGCAGCGTTTCTGTTGTACTTTGTGCAGTAAGGCCTCACGGGGTATACTGTGTCCAGCTTTAGGCGTTGTATTTCAAGAAGGTCATAAGTGAGTTATGGCCTCAGGGGCCCAAGTGCATGGGACAGGCCTCAGCTGCCCTGATCAGCCTCAGCTGTGGTGGCCTCCACCCCTGTGCCCTCTGCTCCAGGCCTGTCTCTTCGGTGGACCTTGGCCCTACATTTTGACCTTGTCTCCAGTCCTGTGTCTGGCCCTGCCTCCTGCTTCTCCTGAAGAAGACGACCCTGAACGGTCACCTCACTTTGGGATTGTGTGGGCACCCTGCGAGCAGTGCCCACTCTGCCCGCCCCGTTGGGATACGGCGGGACTGCAGTTGGCTGCTGAGCTTGCCCTCGGCCCCTCTCCTCTGAGCTCTGTGCTCGCAGATCCCACCGAGCAGAAAGCAGAGACAAAAAAGTGAGGGCTGTGGGAAGGCTGGACAAGTGGTGCTTGTTTATCCAAAAGAATAAAAGGCTGTGACTTGGTTACATTCTTAGCGCATATAAAATACTACAGCAGTTTTCCACGTCCAGGGGTGAGAGGGTATAATGAGGTAAAAGTGTGGCAATTAAGACTTTGCTTAAATATGAGGGGAAAGCTGGCAGTAAGGCTAACTTTCCCCAGCCTGGCTTTGTGATACTACAAATATGTTGCTGCGGTTAGTTACGATCCTCAGGTTATCTCTGGTCTTTCATTTAGTTAAAGTTTTGCCTGAAATGAAGGCCCAAATAACCCAGATACTCTTTGTTGGGCTTAGCTCTGTGTCCCACTAACAGTTGTTTTCTCTTCAGTGATATGGTTAAAGAAAGTGATTAAACTTGACATGCACAGGTGGAAGTGTTTGAACCTATTTTTTAGTGAGTTATTGAGTTTTTATATATATATATATAAAATGAGTTTATAAAATTGCAGGGTGATTAATTTTGCCATGTGAATAGAATTGCAGTACTTTGTTTAATTTTAACTAAAATTAATATTTCTTAAAACACCCAAAACACAAAGAAGGGTTTCTGCTTTGTACATACAGTTTACGTGGTAGAGCCAGGAACAAGGAGATCAACCTGCAAAAACAGACTACCTTCTTCTGCAGAATTTGAAATAATTTAGATGTAATTTTGAATTTCATTTCAATGAAACACTTGGTTCCTTCATAGACTGAACTGGGATTTCCAATCCAAATAATGTTTTACGTTTTCATTCTTATCTGACATCAGATTTATCAGTTGTGAGGTAAAATAATTTTCTACTTTTCACATACAAAAATAATTGTTTTGAAATTTTATCTATGCTACACTTTGTCATTCAGATCTGAATAGAAAACTATTTTGTTTCCAGGAAATAACTGTTCGTGATACAAGCGGTGTTTTCTGTGCAAGTTCTGGAGACATTGAGGTTAGTAGTATTTTCACATCTATAGTATCAGAAAAAGAAATGATGTAGAACTCAAAGCCACGGCTCTTCCTGTGTGTGGCTTGAAGACTGAGCATATTTTGATGGTATCGGTCAGCTTTTATAGTCTCTTGTGCTGAGTCTCTTTTTAATGTTAGAAAAATGAATAACTTCTCTTTGATTGCTAGTTGCTGTTGCTGGTAACAAAACCAGAGACTTGGCAAAAGCTGTTACAATGCTAGAGCTCTTCTTTGAATGCATTTGCTGTTAGATGTTTTGGGGATGCTCCTCTGTACGTACATCAGTCTAATTTTGGTGCCCAAAGGAAGGAAGGAGGGTGGCGAACAGCCACCAGTTTTCTTTAAGGAAAGATAAATAAATGAGTGCTACTCATTTCTTAAAAGCAGTTTACTTCCACGCATCTTTCTTTGATGGCTGCTGAAAAGGTAAGGACATCTTTTTAATCTGTTCTATATGATGTTGCACAGAGGGATGCAGTTTTACTTACTGGGATGGTGTTTTTTAGACTGCAAAGATTTTATGGAAAGACCACAACTGGAAGTTAAAAAAAGTGTTTGTGTTTGGTTGGGTTTTTTTTTTACTTTAAGTGCTGGGGTGGGATGTTATTAAAATCACAAGACATAACTTTGGTAAAACATTATCAAAGAAGTTATAAGTAATTTGCATGTGTGTATGCAAGGATGTGAAAATAGAACTGCTGCAGCCAGGTAGTATAAAATAACATTTGTAATGTTCTTAACTAAGAATAAATTTATGTGATTGGCCTCTGCAGAATAGAAAATAGCCATAAATTCCAGGAGCTTTTGTGATCATTTTTACTCTGAACCTCCCTAATCTCTGTCCTAGCTACTGATGTATTACATCCATCTTCTGGGTTAATGGATGAAGTAATCCAATTAAGTCAATGAAGGCTGTGACTTTAGAAGATCAGTTTGTTTATACTTATTTAACTGTCATTATTTGGCTAATGCTAAAGGATCTGAAAGGAGATGAATAATACATGCAAAATTGCTTTGAGAAAAAGTAGCTTGCTAAATCAGGCATTTCTAAGTTCAAAAACTTAAAAAATATGCTAACTTTTGCAAACTTAATCTTGTCCTAGGTAGGTCTTTTGATTGCTCTTTAGTTACGTAACTGCATACTATTTTAGCCTGATATAAAAGGAAAAAGCATGGTCTACTGAGGTTGCACTGGGTGCATGCATGCCTCCCTCTCCTAAGACATGACCACGTTGATCGTCCTATCTCCTTTACAGTGGCTTTGAGACTACCGATCCATCTGCAAGGTGCCTGACACTGGATTATTTTAAATACATAATTTAAAATAATGCTTGAACAAAATATTTTATGTGAGGTTTGTGCAGAAAAGGGAGAAGTGTCATGGTATTTACTAAAGAGGTTGCCGTTGCTTTTGGTTTTACATAGAAGATGCTTGGCTTTGAGGTTAGCTGACTCTGTAAAACAGCTACCCAGCTGGATTCAATGGGTAAACATGAAAGGAGGGCATCTGTGAAGGTTTTTAAGATTGTTTTTTCCTGTCAAGGAGCGTCATTACTGAAAACACCACTTCTTTATTACTGCCAGAAAACTAATCTAATGCATACAGCTTCAGTGTTAGAAAAGCTCTTTTTTCTGTTAGGAAAGTAGAGCGCTTTTCAGTCCAATTTGAACACCTCTGTGAAATGATCACGAGCTCAAGTCTGTTGTGGGGTGCAAGGATTATCTCCCGTTTTGGAGGATATAGTACTTTCTTTATTCTTAAAGCTACCTCATCATTAAGCTAGATTTTTAGTTATCTTTGAATGTGCAAGAAAACACAATGATTGTCTGAGCTTAAATCTTCATGAAGATTAAAAAAAAAAACCCAAAAAACAAGAAACAACTGTAGGAATGTCCAGGTGCAATATTGATAGAGCTGCTGGCTACATGAAGTATTTTAAGCTTTATTCTCTGCAGCGTGCGATGAGCTTACCTAAACTGTTCCAGGATTCTACGATCTTGCCCAGCGGCGAGAGCACTGCAGTGGCTTTTTCCCTCTCTGCATAGTGCAGATACTGTAGGACATAGGGCCCCTGGGACTTTGCTCTGCAGTAAGTTTGTTCTGTTTTTTGGTGCCAGAAGATGATCCTAGTCTTTCCATCCTAGTCCCTCTTGGCAGTCTATTGCTGGCATTAGATTCAGTGCTTATGATTTATCACTGTGAATAGGATATGAAGCATAGCAATAGACCAACTGGTTTTGATGATGCTGTCTGCAGTATCACTGATGGGCTGAGGTCAAATGCGCTTCTGAAGAACCCTGCCCTGGGTAGGGCAGAACTCATGTCTCCCAGGGGAATAGCTGTGAGCAAGACAAAGTGGAAACAAGGGGAGGCTCCAAACTGTTCCTTCCCTCACAACATTTAAATTTGTGCAAGCTTGAATATTTGACAACCTAATGTTTTAAAAATTTATATGCATCTCTAAATAAGATTCTGTATGCCCTCAACATTTTCGTCCACTAAGATGTCATCCAAAACTCATTTCCCAAAAGAGGCTTGAAATATGGAAAACTTTGTGCTCTTCTGTGAAGAAGGGAGGTAGTCCTTTTAATAAAGAATTTGAAGGAGATATCAAATTGCAGTTATTTCTGTGCTTGCTTAACTGCAGATGTTGCTCTTAGTAACTTTTACAGTGTCATGTTCTTAATAGCTCTGTAAGACATTCATATATTTTCTTTAAGATCACTAGACCGGTTTTATTGGATCCACCTAATAATGACTATCATGAATTTGCTAGCTTTTACTGATGCTTCAGCAGGATTTTCTGATGATGTAGTAGATATGCTAGCCTTTGGAAATCCTAGGAGTTTATAGAAAATGTAGCTTACGTTTTAATGGGTGTTTTGGTATCCTGTATACTGCAGAGGTCCCCGCATTTGTACTGACTGCTCTTTCAGATTGTATTGACTTAAATGGAGTTGAAGGCTCTAAACATGCTCATCAATCCTGGGAGATATTCTTGAGGTAAAAGATGAAAGCAGGCGAAGGATGCCTTTGAAAATGACATATATTGTGTTAAAAAATCGCCCAGGCTTTTTAGGTTTCAACTGAGTAATTTCCTGTGAAATTGCAGTTGGTAAGGAAATAAAATATGATTATGCCTATCTCTGTCTCTTTTGTTTCCACAGGAAACTAATCTTTTTTTTTTTCTTCTTTGTTAACACTGTTTTTGTGAAATGCTTTGTCCTTTTGGTGTCTGTTGAAGGGTTTCACAAAAAAATATAAAAGAATGGAATGCATACTGTTTATAAATACAAATTATCACCTCCTGCTTTTTTGTGTGTGAAATTAAGTAACTTAATTGAGGCAAGCTCTATGTAAAGTAATTCACTGCACTGACAAAAATACATTGTCACTATATATCTGAAGTTTTGGTGTTTGTTTTGTTGGGGTTTTTTT
>VYZW01024987.1:5314-34119 GCA_013401315.1 Balaeniceps rex
AGACCAGGAGGACCCCTCTATGTAGGGATGCAGTACGCTCAGATACCCTCCAAAGTGCTTGGATGATTAGTTCATGCAGGACACCACTCACCCACAGCAAATTTTCCTACCTAAAACAGTCCAACTTTTCAATTTGCCACGTGTATAATAGCTAATAAAATTTTATCATTAACAGTATTAAAATTCAGTCATAACAAGGATGAGAAAATTATAGTGGTCAGCGTGATTGAAGAAGCTTCACACAGATGCTTTTATATTTGGCTGGCAAGAGTAGGTCTCTTGTTTGATTCTAAAAAGAAGGCAATCTAGATCTGATCAACAGCTGAAGGATTTCCAGCGCTCCAGAGGAAGGAGACATTTTTAATTTTCAGATACTGTATACACATTTATATCTCTGCTTATTTGACTGGATAGCCTAATAGTATTCCAAGAAATACTATGAAGGAGAACTTAGTATAAAATTTGCTTGTGACTTCTTATCACCTAGGGCAAAAAGACCCCAAAGCACTTCTCTGCAGTCATACTAGCATGGGATATAATGCCAACAGATCTTATTGAATATGCTGGACCCCTTAATCAGTTTACAGTTTCTCCCTGACTACAGGGTACGTGTGCATTGTTCAGTCAACACGCTAAACAATTACAATCGTTATGTTNCGTTACTGCTTGCGGAATGTATTTTCACTTCAAATCTGGCTCAGCTGCATAAATTGTTCAATACTTATAATGAAAAATACTTATCTGCATTATAACAAATTAATGCAGAAGCAGGAAAATGCACACTGATAATGTATTCTTTCAATTTTACCTTTNACATTTCTGGGGGGGGTGGGGGGAGGTGGGTATTTGTTTGTTTCTTTGTTTTAAAGAAACCAAAAGGTATATAGAAAAATGAAGGTTCTAATTCTGTAAGAATGAAAACATTCACAGCTAAGGCTCTCAAAGCATCTAATTGAAGAAACTGAAGAATTGTCGCTCATCCCCACAAGAGCCAGGCAACTTTGTAAGCATACACTACAAGAAAGTCTGTCATTACATGAGTAAACCATAGCAGGGCTCCGAGGTAAGACTCAGCAAATAAAAGACTACAGTGATTGTACAGGCATAGTGTCAGCACTTCAATGAACAGTGTCAGAAGGCTACCAAAAATCCCTCATACATTTTACAGGATGCATATATACATATACATACACACATACTAGCACTTCTTCCACCAGTGAAATACTTTTGAGGAGAGGAAGGAAAAAGCAACTATTCAATAGCACTTAACAACAATAAACACAATCCACTGGAGGCAGGGAGTAAAAAACTTCATTCTATCCAGGTGAGCACTCTACCATCTCTGTACAATCACAAACCTGTATTATAAGACTAAGCTCCTACAAGATTTCAGATATTTTGTATATTAATGTAATGAAAAACCCTACCATAGAGAACACACAAAATAGAAGAGAACCTTCCTAATAACGTTGCAATGGGAATAAAAAACTGGAAAACCTCCCATTTTTTCACAGCTCAGATCTTATGTTCTATAGATCTCTCCTTCAAATCTCCATCCCACCTCATTTGATGTACATAAGATATCTGCACAACAACCTTAACAAGAATACCCCTGCTTGGACCCTCATTAACAGTAGAAACACTGGTTAAAACAAAACTTTTTGCTACAATGCTTCTTGTAAAATTCATGTATTGATCTTTCCTATAGCTATACCTTTTATAAAAATACAAATCTATCAAATTAACAAAGGAAAACAAGACCGTTTCCACTAAATGCAATATTTCGCTTCTGTTAAATGTCTACTTTTTATCTTAAAAATTGACAGACTACTTCATAGAACCACAACTGGGCATTTGAAAAGACGACTGAGAAACACCTTTCTAATTCTGTAAAGTAATCCTCCTTGTGATCTAGACTGTAAGCTATTATGCTCCTGACAATGCTATGTCCCTCTGTATTTAATACTACGTCAAAGTGACTAACGTATTTCAAAGATTAATTTCCTTTCTCTGGCACATGATAAAAATGCTTAAGTTTTATTGCAGCAATGTAATAACTTTCAGTGGTTATTCATTAAGAGCTGTGTTTTGTAATACTGCTTAACAAGTCAAGCCTAATATTTCAGCATTTTTGAAATTGAAATTAAGGTTTCCCAGGTTCCTAACTGAAGCTGCAAGAGAGATGCAGTTATGAGTAAAATCTTGCTGGCATGGATGTTTGGTGTCAGTTAAACCCTCCAGCATCACAGCTCTGGGGAGGTGCTGCTCTGCTGGATGGCAGCTCAGGGCACACTAAAAATCGGGGGTCTGCCTCAACAACTGACCCCATGAGCAGGTGCTTCTGTAACACTGTATATCAACAGGATCCCGTTCTTACTGTTTGGATCCTTCAAATCTGTGGCTCTGCATAGCTTAGCTACTAGTATTAACGAGTCTTAAGTACTACGACTCAAATAACAGCACCAGGGGAAGTTTCAGTCTTCCCTCTGTTGATTCATTGCATGCATCTAGCAGTGGTGTGTGTACAAACAGGCGCATAGTTCCCCTGTACAGCTCTGCTCTTGCTTCTGTGAATTTCTGACCCAAAAAGGAGGAGAAAAGGCGTGTTTCCATGTATCTAAGAATCAAAATCCAGTAAATGATTCTCGGGTATACATATCAAACTCAAAATGCTTCTTCAATTCGATTTTTAGATCAAATGGATTCCCAGGTACCGGTGCCTTCAAGGCCACTTACTCTAATCACAGCACCAATTTCCCAAGGAACCGCTGTTTGGGTTGGACACCATTAAGTATACAGTTGGAATTACTGGACTCTATAAAACTAAACCTTTAAAATACCCACCTCACGAGTGCAGGTTATCCTTCTAGGATGGGGAGCTTCCTGTTGCAACTGATACACTGGGAGAAGGCAGAAGTTAAATTCTGATTAATACAGAATCATTGTATAAGTTAGGCATTTTAACATTAAATATTGCTGTTTAAATAAAGAAGACTTTCTGCAAGATTTAATGCAAGGATACATATATCAAGGTCTCAAAAATTACAAGTGGTCAGAAAAAAGAATGTTGCTAGCCAAAATGGGATTATTGATTATCTTTACAATTAATTGATCCGAGTACTAGGGAGTAATTAGGTGAGACCAGTCAAGTTTCCATCAAGCAGATCAGAAAAGGAATCATGATAAACGGAAATTAAATTTTATTATATGTCAAATCAGGCTGCTGTCAGACAGTAAGCAGATGGAGTCCCATGCTACTACGCTGGGCACACAGTCACCTGAAATACATCAAGACTTCACAAGAATCATTCAGAACTTTGCAGAATCAAACCCTCTGCTTTTGCCACTGCTCAGTGATGACCTTTCTGAACAAAGAGGAAAAAGGTCTTTGCATTTGCAGACCTAAAGACATCAGGAATTGAGTAGCAGAGTGAAACAGTTAAGGCCCAAATTATGACATACACTTACTAGTACCCTCCCTCCCCCTTTTTTTCCTTTTTTAAAATAAGCCTCATCAAGCCAGAATAAATCTTAGGAGCCAGTTGTAAATTTAATGGTCCTAATGTGCAGACTTTCTAATATAATACCAAAGGAGTGACTTTCAACTTCTGTCCGAAAAAGAGTTTGGTTTGGCAAGTCACCTTCAAAATGGCACTGTCAACACTAAGTTAGTATTTGAATAGTACTCTAGAACTGATAGAATGGACATTTGGAATTGTAATCTTTTAAAATTAAATTATGTTTCAATCATTAGTACTAACACCAAGGTCTAATATCATGTGCTGTCACCTTCTTCAGATAATAAGACCGTACATTGATTTAACCAGTAAGATTTGACTTCATTACACTTCTCATTTCATCACGAGTCTTTTCCACTGACAAATGCTGTATTTATGTGCTAAGTTACATGTGAATGGAGAAAATGGCAAGATGCCTGAAGATAATGGCAATCATAAGATAAACTGGAAAAATTCACTTCCTTTTTTCCAAACAAAAACCTAATGGTTTTTCCTGACGTTACTAAAATCAACCCTTACCATTCTGTATTGGTATTACAAAAATTATTTTTGTGAGTAATGAAGAACAGCACACTAGTATATAAACCAGTAATTTTCATTTCAAGCATAGCATGACCATTTATGTTGCCAGCACACAGATTCCCTAGCTTCTGTTGTAAGTCATATTTGATGCCACTGGACCTTGTCCATAACTAATTCTGAGAACTGCAGAGTCAAGTTCAGAGGAAAAAAAATAAAAATCACAGAGCAAATATGGATTTCTCCGAATTTCACAGAAGACCAGTGGACACACAATCAGCATGCGCCACAGGAATTGGCTAAAAACTGAAAACCGTTTCCCACCTTACTTCAAGGCAGGCTGAAAAGATTTTCTGGAAGGAAATTCATCTTCTCCAAAGGCAGTACCTTTCTCCTTTTCCAGTCAGAAGCACAGCAGGTAGACTAGTTAAGTTACAACACAGGATGCCTATTGCTCCTCCTCTAATTGATGTATGCAATTCAAACTGTTCAACACCAGTTTCCTTGCTGTAATTATTGCCGAGGAAGTCAAACAAGACATTCCTCTTCCTCCATCATGAGACAGAAATATAATCAAACCCCATATCTCTGCGCTTAATTCTGAACCATGGGAAGGGTTCACCACTGCGAACCATGACGCCGTGGGTGTACATACATTTGCATGTACCCAAGCCTTTAGCTCCTGGCAAGCTGCCAGTGAAGATTTGGTATTAGAGAGGTTGGACCCCCCATTATAGATTATGGCATGGAATAAACCGAACAAAGAGGCAGTGTTCCCTGAGTTCACAGAAGGTACAGAGCTGTGACTCACTGCTATTGCTTACAACGGGGAGCAAAATACACAGATCTCGATAACAAGTATTGCAATCATGACTAATGATGTTTAATACCGAGGAGCAAGGTGTCTCAGTCTTATCTTTTAGCCCTCCACTGCAAGAAAAAAGCTTGTTCAAATCATTCTGTGCGCAAATTATTTAATATTAAGTGGCTGACTTGGCATATGACAAGCTACTGGCACAATAAATGATGATTCAAAAGGCACAGACAGGCTTTGCTACCAGATTCACAAACAGACCAAGGTCCCAGCCATCCCAATTACATGACAGCAATTGCATACATTGGCAATTATTAAAACCAGTTCAAAGTCATCCATCTAAAGAAAAGACTGAAGATGGACAAATTAAAAGTCTTCAGCCTTTTTTTAGACTTGTTGCCTTTCTATTTTCTTCAATTAACATAACTGTATTTTAAGAGACCCCGACATTCCTAGACTGTTAAGGCGTATGCAGTTTTGCCACGACTTTTACTACAAATGTCACAGTATCTGATTATTTACTTACAGCCTAAGCTCTTTGAAATTTCTTATGAGACATGTTCTCGTTTACAGAAGTAATCTAATGCTCATATTGCACACAAGATCTTGACTATGTAACTCATGATCAATTTAACAACTCAAAAATTGGAAACCAAACCCAAACAACAAGGCTGATTTATGAGTTTTAAGGCCTGTGATTTTTTAATGTGTCAGGTTGGCAACAACAGGGACAGAACAGAAAAAACTGACCTCTGTGAGCCATTAACAGAATACTGGTCTAGGTGACAGAAAAGCTGTTTTTCTAGTGCTCATTTAATTCTACTCTATATACTTCAGCTGACAAAAATACGTTAATCTGCTCTCTTACACTTACTCTCTCTCTAACCCTGGTTTTCACCAAGCCTTTAAGACCAACCCAAAATCTCCAATTGTAAAGAATCTCCCACTGCAGAATGGAAACCTTTTTGAAATAACTACATTTTATCAGGTGCTAAATCTCCCCAACCTTTAGAGAATAACATTTTCATCATGTGAAATGTTGCTTGAGCAAATCCCTTTAGCCAGCCTGAAGACACCAAGCCTTAGGTATATATACAAAAGAAAATGCAAATGTAGGTTTGGCATCCCTAAACTGTTAAGTGTGTTAAACACACAAACATTCTGCTTTCAAAATCTGCTTTTAATAGAAGACTCTTCTTTCTTGCTGTGGTTCCTCAAGTCTCAAAATGTCTCGCACTTTAGCTTTTCTACCTACAAAAAACTAGAATTTAGAGGTGAGACGCTGTGGGAAGCTATGATGCTTTACTACAGTGCCATTTGTCTCATGTTCTCTTCAGTCTCCCTGAATTGCCATCAGCGCTTCCAAACAACGGGTTATTCCTTTACCTGGAATTTTTCTATATTTAAAAATCTAAGTTTGTTTGTTTGTTTGTTTGTTTGTTTATTTGTTGTGGTTTGGGGCTTTTTTCTTTTTTTTTCTTTTCTTTTTTTTTTTTTTTTTAAATTAGGAATGAAAACCAGCAAGTTTTGAAATTCCCAAGGCAGTGGTGCTCTGATCTCTGGGCAATGTGCCTGGACTACTGCCCTGCACACCTGACTGGGGCAGCCTGCAAGGCCAGCTTCCTCTGAGCTAGGGCACGCACACTGAAGAGCTGCAGAGCCTAGGCAGGCAGACTGGTAAGAAACCAGACCCTTCTAGTCAGGTCTTCATAAAACCTGCTTGTGATTTGTCATGCCAGGCCCAACAAATGCTCTCATTTTACTACATCAGCAAATTCTGGGGGAAAACTATTTATTTTGAGTTTTTCTACCCAGCTCAAGTCCCAGCTCTAGTGATGCAAGGTACTAGAGCACAGGAGCCCTAGAAGTTTGCAAGTGATATGAACTTTAAGGCATGAATGGAGTTTATGGAAGCCTCAGTCTAGGCAGCCAAACCAATATAGGCCAGACCCACGGGATTGGGACCACTTACCTTAGTACAGTGCAGAGAATCTACTCCTCCAAATAATCTGCATTCACTTATCCCTGAGGATAAACAATTGCACCTACCTCTAAATAGTAATGAACCCCTTGACGCTTCCTAAACTCACATTCTAATAAAAAGAAAAATGAGTCTTTTAAAGCAACCAACTGAAACTTTTTGAGCTCTGATTTGTGTGGGGGGGAATCCATTGAGATACTTACAGTAAGATTTCCAAACTGGTGGCCTGTATTCATCAGTATCTGAAAGAAAAACGACAAATCTTAATGTTGCGTTGGAAACATTTTAACACAGAAATAACCCTGCAGAAGCACTTGCAGATTTATTAAGATAAATACTGCACCTAGGTTCTAAAATTATTTTTTACTATCAGAGTATAGAACAACCTGTTAAAAGTTCCCCCTCTTTACTTAAACTGAAAATATGAAAAGGTATTTTCTTTAGCCAGCTAGCATAAAAACTATAGAAATACATTTGCAAAATGGCAAATGTGCAGATCAGAAACCAAAATACTGGGGGGGGGGGGGNATCCTTAAGTTCCCTTTTAAATTACACCAGAAAGATTTTTTTAATCTCAGTTTATACTCCAATAAATCAGTTTTCAACCGACTTATTCCCACAATTAGCTTTTTCCTCTTCAGGATAGCAATAACTCCTAAAATAAAATCAGAGTATGTAAGTACTATGGAATATTTTGCAAAAAAGGATTTTTTTCATAATGAGTACAAGCTGTACTTGGAAGCAGTCAGTATGTATTAAAAGTACCAGCATATTTCTAATCCCAAATTTTAATTCTCAAATAAAATAATAATAATAAAAAAAAATCCCAGTGTATTCTGTCCCCCTTATGACTTGCTGACAACTGATCTGACATTTTGAGCTCAGGGCTCCGTTGCAAACTTTGTCTCTGATCCACTGTGTTACCACTCTGACCAGCTTCAGTTCTGACGCTACAAGGTACCAAGGCTTTCTGCAAGATGCTGTGCTTATCTGCCTTGGAGCTGGTGGGAGTTACTCAGTACTCATTACACTGCAGGGTTACAAGCTGAGACAACCATGCAGCCAGCTTTGCTGTTTGAAGCCTCTTCTCACTGCAGCATTCATTTCTGAGCTCTGTTTGCAATTGTCTGCTCACTGGAACTACCTGCTGCATCCAACAAAACCCCAATTTCTAGTTTTTATTATGAGGTTATGTGAAGACCAAGCAATCTGGGAACCTGTTGCTTGAATTTTGGCCTAAGTGGCATCTCTGCTTGAGAGTCCTTAAGACCTCCAAAGCTGAGCCTGAAGCTGTGAAAGTATTTTGTTTTGCCTCCCCTTATGACAAGCAATCTGCCTTCTTCAGATACTTGCTTTAGTCCATCTCTCCCACCTACAGTCATGTCAAAATATCTCTAAATTAGAGCTTAGTGAATGAGATATATTCCAGTTTAATTGGCACAGACTTGCCCAGACCCACCCAGCACGCTCTCTGCCCTGCCCAAGCTACCATTTTGCTCAATTTTTTTGCCTTGTATTTTAGTGGAAAAAGGGCAAAACTTGTAAGTAAAAAAAACGAGTTTAGTCCCAGAAGACGATTCTTACCCCACTAGCTGAATTTTCTTTTGCTATAGTCTTTTTTTGGCAATATGTGGACCAGTTGGATTTACAAATAAATAATTTAAGTAAAGGAAAACACGCACTGTATTTGTAAAATATGAGCTGACTGTTATGGAAATACAAGTATCTTGGCAGTCTAACCTACACTTGCTCGCACTCAGGCCGTATAATTGTTACAACTAAGGGCAGCATGATTATAAAACTGAAAAGCAACAATATTTGTGCCAAACAAAAAACCCCAAACCTTGTTAAATTCAGGCAAGAACAGCAGTAACTTTCATACAACAAACATTTAACATTCATAAATTGGAAGGAATGATTTATGTTATGCAGCTGTACACAAAGATTTTGTTAGAAAATCTGTCGGTGAGCTTTACTGCATTTACAGTGTGAGAATACCCTCCGGCCATCCCACATGAGGTAATGAAAAAACAAAAGGTCATTTCTATTGTGATTTAAAAAAAAAAAAAAAAAGAAGTTATCTGATATAAAATACTGTACCAGCAAGTACAGTGCAGTAACAACGGTGAAGCAAAGGGTCTTTAGTGTTTGTTTCTGTGCAAGAATGTTTCTATCACTAAAACCACCCCACTACACAAAGATAAAATAGAAGAAGCATAAACATCAGACCCATCTGTTAGTTACCCGTTTTTAAAGATTAATCAATATAGCCCCATTTAACACATCATCAGTATTTTGAAACGCATTATTAGGAAAAGGGCTTGATTTTCAGATAGTGCAGGCTTCCACGTATGGCATCTCCAGTTAGGCATCCAAAGTACCCAAAAAGCACTTTAAGGCATGATAAAAAACCCACGGAAAATGCTGAACCCAAAATACATTTTCTCACTAATGCTGCACCACTTTCTAATTAACGCAATAAACCCTACTCTGTCAGTTCTCAGATTTTTCTACAGCTCCCATCAGCACAGTATCTCAGCTCTGCTAAATGTTTCCATGATAAAATAAAATCGTTTTCTACAAGCTGTGCATCATGTTTTATCTTAACTGTATTTTCTGCCTTAAGTGAGATGCAATTCAGCTTAAAGCTGCTCTTCTCCAAAGGTCTAGAGCACTACAGAAAACATAAATGCATAAACTGATGCTAACAGCTCTGTCCAGATGTGATCCTACCAGCATTGGTGAGACTTTTGCCAGCATGAGGGCACTCTCATCAGCAAGGGCATTTTAGATCAGGCACACTGTCCATGTACATGAATTGCAATTTCAAACTGAGACCAGTTTCAAGTTGACAGACACTGGTGCTGAATAGTCTTCCTAACCTTTAAAAGTGAAAATGTTTGATCATTTCCCATTAACCCAAGCAATGGCAGGTTTTTTAAGTCTTCAGAATTTTGCTCTGATTAGAAGGGTATATGTATAAGATTTTATTTTTACATAATATAGTGGGACTTCTTAAATTTCTCTACCCTGAATCCATACTGATACCTAGTAATTTTCCACCCTGAAATAGATCAAAAAGAAACGGCTGTCTGCCCCAAATCTGTACTTTCAAGCTCCTAAATAGACCTGTCATAGTATAAATATGTATGTACGTGTAAAGAAGAGAGTAAGAGTATCTTGAAGTGATGCATCACTTGAAATCCCAATGAGACCCAAAGCTATATGCAAGATTAAGGGGTGGGGGGAAAACAATGCTGCAGGACACATAAAAATACATTTACAGTCCTTTACCCTGTAGAATCAAATTTTGCTCTCGAACCCATAGTAAAATCAAACTTGTCTTTGAAGCAAGCATCTTATCACAGACCCGTAAGAGCTGGCGCCTCTAATTTAGGCATGGACCTACACTTCGTAGGTACCCTACGTGATGGGTTACATGTGTCTCTGCTTCTCCAAGGGCAAGGGTTTGCCAGGCCATCTCTCTCTCTCCCCAATAGACAAGGACAGGAGTGATCCCTACTATTTCTTAAACAATTCTCAGCACTTTCTTGCCATCATCATCTTTCCTCCTGAACACACTCTCCTCCTCTCTTTTCCAGGACTTTGCCTTCGCAATCTTCATCTGCACACAAGACCTCTCCCCTCATCCTGGAGCAACGCTTTGGTTTCCTCCCACTGCCGTCCTGCTAGGACTCACCTACCCAGCCCACTCTATCTGCTCAGCATCTCATTCTCAAGCCATCTCATCTCTACTCAAGGCTTCCTTGAAATTTGCCACAGAGAAAACGGTGGCAGAAAAGCCCAGAACAGTACAACAGGCAGGTTCTGGCAACAGCCCCTTTACAGGCAGAAATGTCAGTGAGGCAGGAGCGTTGCTTTCCGGGCCCAGCATGCCCTCCTTTAAGCACGCAAATTAATGAAAGAAAAAGGAAACTATGCATCTTGGACATGAACCATCTGCAATTAAGAAGTGAAAGGCACAGAATGATCACACGCTTGCACAGAAAAGGGCTTCTGCCAATAGAAAATCATACAGCCATTTAGGAAAAGTTCATATACAGACACAAACACTAGGAGAGCATCTCAGATTTTTCCATAAACTCAAATGTGACTAATTGTGACATTACAATGTAGCATTTCCCTTCGTTATTTTCCTTCTTTCTTACCCACTTCCATTTTAACCCTTATATAAATCTGGACAACTGTAGTACTTCCAGAGCATACATTTTAACTGCAGATATGAAAACTGTTACTATTGCCTCAAACTGTTTAGACTGCTTGTCTCTGTGTATTCCTTTTATAGGAAGGATAAAAATGTTTACCTCTGCTTGAAATGGTTCTTTCTCTCTCCCCACTGCAGATCAGCCAGCTCTAGGGTAGAGCAGCAGCAGCTTAACTACGCATGGTAACCCCATAAAGCAATTTAGGACTTACTGCGAGGTTTCCTGTAGAGAAATCAGTTTTATTTTTCTTTTACTGTATGTCATTCCCTGCAGCACGGTGATCTGTAACATCATGCTGGAGATTAGTTTAATGCTGTCTGGGAGGAAATAATCAGCTATCTGCTGACACAGCAGCTCTTGCCCCAAACTTTGATTTTATTTGGCAATATCCCTATTGAACACAGGTGAGGCCTCAGGCGGTGAACCTTGTGGAAGAGGCCAGTTCTTAGCCATGTGGACCAAACACTAACATGATCAGGAGAAGAAAATCCAATTTCGTGTTTTCTGAACCAATCTACAACCAAGGAATGGTGTAAGTCATAAATATGAAAAGATGAAAGAAAGTATAAAACATTCTTCTGTAAGCTACAGCCTAGGCACTAACCAGTAAGCGTTAACATGTGTTTTAAGATGCTAATCTTGCTTTGTTTGGCAGCAGCACGTGTCAAAATTTAACTCCTGGAGAGATGCATGACCAGCAGATGTGGCCATTTGCTGACCCATACAACAGACTCCTTTTTGTGCCCAAAAAACAACTTCTAGAAAATTCTTCCTCAGCCTCAAAATCTTGCTTGTTAGCACCTTCTCTATGCCCAAAGGATGCACATAAAATCACTCGACTTACAGAAATAAAGCCATAATTTATTTGCTGGTGAGATTCTCAAGCCACAAAAACAGCGCAGTTGAACATAAAATGTCACTTCATCTCTGTTTTTCAGAGTACAAGTGCCAACAGCATTTCAGAAACTAAGCTCAAGCCATGGCAAAACATTTTAAGCAGCAGCCAAGCAGGCCCTAGCAGTTAGGGCTTTTATGCACTCCAACAAAAATAAAACTCAAACAGCATTAAGGTAATTAAAAGATGAATACAGCCACCGCCCTAGGCAGCGGTACTAAAACAGATGGGCTACAATTCTATGGTTTCAGGGTAAATATGAGAGGCTGATCGCTGGCTGTGGCAGCACCCAGCAGCGCTAGAAGCATTTTGCAGAAGTCCCTGCACTCCCAGAGGCAGGAGGAGGGGAAGGTGATGGCAGGCAGCTCCCAGAGAGGGGGCAGCAGGGCGGAGGGTGCAGAGAACAGCCAAAATATTCCTGTCTATTGCATGTGTACTGAAGAGGTCCTTTGTCACTCCTAGATGAGACCTTGGGATCCACATTTTTTTTTTCCACAAAGCCTCTTTCCACCCCTCTGCCACTCCTCCACTATCAGCAGCCGTAAGTTAAACAACAGTCTGAATGGGGTGGCGGGCAGAGGCAGAGGCTTGATGCAAAGAGCAAGAACTGCCGTGGGTGGCTACCTGCCCAGCACATGAGGTCCTGCAGAAACCAACCCATCCCTGCCCTGGCAAGCAGGGTACCACGCACACTGCCGCCAAAGGCTGCAGAGAAATTAATTTCTGCCGGTGCTCGGTAAACAAGAGAGAAAGCCGTGGTCAACCTTTCTTGCATGAAATGTTTTCTTAGGAGCAAACACTTCTTCAGCATTCCGTTCCTCCACATGAATATAAAAAGGGAAATGATCCTCTGGCTCAGTCTTGTCCCATCTTTGCCTTTCTATAGCACAGGGGTAACAAATTATTTCTGACCAAAATACCTCGCACAGGCTCACACCATGCTTAAGAGATCTCAGGCAACTTTTTGGTATATTCCCTTTCTCTTAAATAAAAACTATTATATTGTTATTTTACAAAAAATATTGGGGTTTAAAAGTGACTGAATAAATAATGTTAATCTAAAAGTAATGTTGCTCTATTAGTCCCTAAAAACAAAGACATTAATGACAAGAACCTGATGGCACACATGGTGTGGGCCCATGTGGAAAACACGTGGGGCTTCACAACTAGGGCGTCACAGATTTCCTTTGTTTATGGGAAGATCCCCGCAGGGCTGAGAACACCCCAGGCAGTGAGCACCATGCTTTCTCCCAATTCCCAAATATACGATATACTGTATGACACTCAGCAACAATGACTGACACTTCTAGACTGTTATTGAGTCTTTGATGCTACTTTAGTGTTATCCTTGGCAGACGATTTCCTTTGAATTAAGAAAAAGGAAAAAGCTTTGAAAACTTTTAGGCATGTCAAGGCTCTTTCTCAGGCAGGCAGACATCATTACTGTAAGGAGCTTCAGTGCAAAACCTTCCAAATAAACCACCATCTATTTTCTCTACCTTCTCCAGGTGGAGAAAAGATGCCAGACAGGCATCCACTTTAACATGCAGGCAGATGTGACAGCTCGGCATGCGTCCCAGCTGCATGTGGACAGCTAACCCTCCCAGCAGAGGATCCCCTGCTCCGAGCCCGCTGTGCTGCCAACACAACCCACTCCAGTGGGGAGCTGGAGTGGGGCAGCTGTTAAGTGTTAAACTAAAGCCCAGTCTGATCACAGAGACAAATGGCCTCTAGGTCAAAAGAGGAGCTATCGCCCACCTACTCAGTCCACCTCCTGCCAGGGGACAGCAACTGGCAGGCAGAGGTTACAGGTAGCCAGCTCAACTGCACCCAACTGTTTCCAGGCCAGCCCTGGAGAAGCTGGCATGCAAGTTAAGTCACTCCACCACTACCACTCCACCACACCACCACATCCATCTACATGGACATGCCCAAGCCTGCGGGCAGAAGGCATGGTCACCAGCGACAACTCTCCTCATGCAAAGTTTTACTCCTTTGCCTTGACCTTTGGCCCAGGTTGCAACACTCCTCAATGCCCATAAAACCCCATGCACCTTGGCAGCTTTGGACTTTTCAAATTAAACTGTATTTGAGTTATTTAAGCAAGAAAACGAAAACAGCTGAATGTATTTTCTTCACATTTTCCAAAGGCATTCCCATCTGGGGGAAGAACAAGAGTACAATACAATCTAGGGGAAAGATACAAACCAGTGAAAACAGGCACCGATAACAAAAAAATCCCTTTGGCTGCAGGATGGCACTACGTCACACACACTGTGCCCCAGGAATTTTTTAATGGGACAAAACTTATTTTTCTCTGCTCTTTTGTCCTCACATGGTTTTGCTTATACCACTCCAAACAAGTACAATTAGATTTCTAATTATTGCTGCAGTAAAAATGATGCAGAGAAAGCTAGTGTGAACGATGTCCCAGAAAACTACAAGGGCTACTGCCATTTCTCCAGTATGACCAAGTGGGAGGCAAGAAAGCACTCTCAGCAAAAGTGAAGGGCCTTAAAGAAAGGCATGCTCTGAATAACTGCATTAGTCTTGAGGGGGAGAGAGAAAAAAGATCACACTACCATCCTGGTTTCTACAAACATCTGATCTGGCAACAATAAATTCTGCGGGAATGCTCCTAACAGGGTTAAATGAGAGAGACACCAAAACCAGCTAGAGTTTAATGCCTTTTATTAGCAGGTCTACTATTACTGCCTCTTTATGAATGATGGGAAAATTTTAATGAGTAAAATTTTGCCTATCACAGGCACTGCTGCTGTTAAATGAACTCATCTGCTAAGTGATTAGACCAGGTTGCAAATGATCTGTTTCTAGATTTTCATTTAACCAAAACAAAGGAAGTAAGTACTCATTTTTCCTCCTCTTTGCCAGATAATAGTGGCATCTGACTACACGAATGATGACAAATAAAAATTTTAAAAATCCTTTATAACAAAAAAAAAAATTTTTACTTTTAAGCTGGAATTTCCATATGTGCAATGATAACACAGCTGTTGCCCTCTTTCTCTTGACTATAGCTTAATGGAGGGGTGGGAAATACCCCTCCCACAAAAGCACAGTTAGCTTTCTGTTTAAGAAAAGTTTCAAAACCTCTAAAATTATTTCTTAGTGTTGCTGCAAGTATAAAAATTTAGACCTCAGAGACGTAAAAAGATGACAAGTGCCACCTTGTGGGCATTTAACAAAGACAGAATTTAATGTTGCTTTCTGTTTCCAGCAGGGTATCTCAGCCTCCAGACAACAGGCTGCAGCCAATTTTCAGCATTTCTGGGAACACCATCTTCGCTTCCCGAGAAAAGACAGACACGATTGGAACCGCGACCTGACACGGGTCTGAGGCTTAGCTGTAGGTACAACAATAGAGTCAGGCTGCCAGCTGTCTGTAACCCTCCGATTTATCTCGCCATAGGAGTTATGATAGCTCTACAGACTCATAGGTATCCTGAAATGCCTGGTTTACACAGTAAACAACTTCCAACTGAAAATGTTGTCAAAACCAAATATGCCTCTTTAATTTATCTATTTCAAATAAAAACAGCCTGTCAATTTTTTTTTTTTTAAACTCATTTTGGCAAAACTGACTGTGGCTGGCTGCAGCCCCGAAGTGCTAGATCAATGAGTTAGGCAGTTTCCTATCCTCCCTAAGGGTTATTTGAAAGGTCTTTTGCAAACTAATTTTGCAAGTTCAAAATTGACAGAAATATGCCTTTATTGGATGAATCGCACCTTTTAGATTTGACAGATAATTTGTTCAAGTATCTTCCATATCAGTACAGTAAAGTTCTGGAGCAATTCAGAGTAACATCAGGTAACACAACCTTGAACACTGTAATCAAACTTCCCTGTTTTAAGTCCAGACTGGTTTTCACTGGAGACACTGTTTTGATCACAGTCAGTGAAGTTTGCTTGGAAGCCAGGAGAAATAGCCATTGAGGCTATTACTCTTACACCACTCTCATTCCAACCATGGCAAGGGATAATGTAGGAGAAAACATTTACCCTTCAACATTTCCTTTCCTATTTTTTGTTTCCACAAATCCTTCTTTGTCTCCTATTTTAAAAGTCTGCCTGCACAGAGACTGAGCTCATTTCCCCATCACTTGTTTTATTTCTTCCAAACATTAATAATCCCAACAAGGGCACATCAGTTTTACTGTAACTTCAAGCCAGTGACAACTGTTATAGCCACAGCCTCAAGGCATTCACAAACATACGTTTTTGTCTTGATTTCTCTAACTTAACAGGGAATATTGATTGAAGCTTGATTACACAAATATTCTGAGCAGTCACCCTAATAATGAAAAAGAACAATACGATATGGTATAAAAGTGTCTTCTAGCTGTAAATTAATCCCCTCCCCTGAATAAGAAATCTGTCCGGTCAAGGTTGAGCAGAAGAGACCCTAAATAAAGGACAAGCTTTCAGGCACTTTTGAAATACAACCCCTCCATCCATTGCATAATGCCCTAATTCGCTGAATGGGGAGGCATGTTTTATCACCATTTGCTTGGCTGCTTTGAATTTTTTTTTCCACACACAGCACTGAGATAATGAACATAGATTCACTTTCCTGCTCTAAAATCCACTTTTAAATAGAGTGTTGTGGTTTTACCAAAAGCTGAACCACAACAAAAGAGCACAACACTGACCCTGCCTCCCTATCCATTGGTAAAAATCTGCTGAGAACTTGTCCTCCCTTGCAATTTTAGACCAAGATAGCTGCTGTGCATGCATTAGACTCCTGGGGGAAAAACAAAACAAAACAAACCCACCCATTAGCAGCCCAGGCAAAAATCAGAGTCACCCAGAGAAAATTAAGAGCAGATCTGATTTCTGACTGCTGTTATAACTAGCCTCAAGACAGACTCATGTGTTCCAAAGCACGTCTCTCTCGAACTGTGTCAGACGGTCTAAGAGATACTGTTGCCCCTCCTTCCCCAAACTTGACCTATTTAAATGCTTAGACCATCAGAGTTATAACAAACCTATTACAATTCTTATTAGAAACAGATTTTTCATTTTCTGAAACAGTTGTCAATAACACACGCCATTGCTCATGCAAAAATATGACTTGTATTTACGTCCTTATTTCCAGAACAGATGCAATACATCAACACTCAAGGTTGGAAGGAGGAGGACAGACTACCAAGTAAAGTACCCTTGCCTGAAACCATGATCGTTTTTTATAGTGTCATGAAGGAAACTCCTAAAAAACATTATTGGCAGGGTCAGAGAAAGGGAAATGGACACAATGAGGTGGGATGCCTTTTCTTGAACTGGAATTAAGTTTTTACTCCAAAAGTCATTCTCCAGTTACTGTGAGCTTTTCCCCAATCTGAAAGCTGCAAGCATCATTCCTTACCTCTTCCTGTTCTCATATAAAACATCCAAGAGGCCTCCAATGGCACAAAGTGGGATGCTCCAGGTAGAAAAGCTGAAAACTTCACATTCCTTTTTGGCAATTCCATGGCTCACTATTATAATTGCAGTCAAAGAACTATGGCAAAATATATTTACCCACCAGCCTCTCCCTGTTTATAGCATTAAATCCATCTTTTTCATAACTCTCTTCCTCCTCAGCAGGTTCATCTGCTGCACTAGGCAGGAACCAGAGAAAGGAGAGACAGGAGGTGTGAGGTCCAGTCCGTGGAGAAGCTGTGCTCCCGGTCCACTCCTGCACCACCCAGCGTGTTGTGGGGCTGGAGCAACAGCCAAATAATCATCTCAAAGGTGGTTTAGCAGCTCTGCAAGCACTGACAGGTTTTCTGCATGGCCCCCCTGTTTGTCCTCAGTTCCCTCTGCGTTTGGGAGGATGAAAGCAGAGCAGGGGAGCTGGGAACAGGCTGCTGGAAGGAGAGCTGAACACAAAGGTTTGTCACCACCCAGCAGGAACAGGAGAGCTGGCCAGAAAGCTCAATATGATCGATGCTCAGAGATAACCTCCAAGTCCTTTTCTGGGTAACTCCATAGGTTTTTTTTCCCCCTCCAGGAAGTTAATTCAGATGGTTTTCTTGTGTCTGTTCTGAAGTTCTTTCTCCCTTTTTCCGCTAATTAGAAGAAAGACAAATTGGTCCGCAAATAATGGAAACTTGGGTTTATTACCTCTCACTTTATCGTGGCACCATGTTAAACAGGAGGTTTTCAACCATTATTAGCTGCATTTCTGGGATATTGATGAATCCTTACTGGAACTGAGATCCCACAGGAATGTCCACAAGAGAAAAGCAGACTTTGTCCTACAGAATTAGATGTCTAAACAGAGACTAGGAACAGTTGCTGGCGAAAGAAGCAGAGGCCCGCACAGATGAGATCATCCTACAGATCAAAGATCAGTATCTCTATTCCCAAGTCTTGCCAAGCCAATAATCCCCCAGCCAGCATTGCCTCTCTGAGTAACAGCTCTTTTGGTGTCTTTAGCTCCACTTTGACTTTAGAAAAAGAACCCTATCGTGGCAATTGGCAGCACAGGAAAACACATAGACAGACAGGCACATGGAGAGCTATAGGATGTAACAGATCAAAAATCCAGTTTATAGTTTAAAAATGGTCCTGGCCTACCTACATGGCTAGATGGGAACTGCCAGGAGGCAGAATGCTGCAAGCAATTGTCAGAGACTGTGATATACAGGATTTTTGTACAGAAATAAGGGCAAATGCTAATACAGCTCTGAGACACGGCAAGCCCTGCCTGTGTCTTCCATGGCTGCTCTTGCACGGCAATGGGAGAAGGAAGATGCCTTCCAAAAAAAGCAGAGTTTTTACATTTAAGAGTCATGAATAACAGCAGTGCTACGGTATCAACAAAGCATTTAAGAAGCAGCAAAAAGCTCTTCCTGTTTCTCACAGACCCTTCTACTAAGCGGAAAAAAATGCCAACAAGCTTAACAGCTGAGTTAGCCAGTGTGAGCTCTCCCTCAGACAGAGCAGTCTGCAATTCTCTCACCTCAGAGGTTGCTTGGAGGCATCGCCCTGAGTTACCATCCCAGGAGCGCAGCATACTCTGCCCTGCCCCGAGGCTCGCCATGCTTCGGGGTGGCAGTGACATGGGGGCTATGTTTCACCTCCTGCAAATTCTGAACCTACAGAAGAGCAAGTTAGGACAAAACAATCTTGCTTTGGTCTGATGTAGTTGGAGCTGGATCGAGGTGGAAGGTGTCTTCTTATACACACAGTTTCAATAAAAGCTAAGGAACAAGAGACGCTCCACAGAGTTACTGGGGACCTTGCTGCTTTGCCACCGAGGAAGGGCAGGCAAGGGTGCTGGGAGGGTGCTGTGACCACGGCTTGCTTTGACACCACGTGGAAGTGGGCAGATATGCAGTGCAGCCAGGAGCTCCCCTAGAATCACAATAAAGCAACAGCACAGCTATACATGAGCTCATCATTGGAAATGCCGTGGTAAGTTTCCTCTCCTTCTCTTGTTTTTTGGGGTTGGTAATTTTCCTTTACATACTTGCAAATATTTACCTTGCTATACTACAAATGTTACTTCTCAATAAAAAGGTACCTGGCATAATACCTTTACCATGTAAATTTTGGCATTGAAATAATATGCAACACAAAGTTTCTGAATGTTTTCTCACCAGAAAGAAGAATCACTGTTTTATTTTTAAATACTTCTCTGCTTCTGTTAAACCAGCAAAGATTTTTTCAACACTTTCAAGTCCCTTTTATAAATGTACTCTTTGAAAAACGTGAAAAGGAAATCAGTAAAATTAATTGCTGCGTCAAAAACATGCTTCCTTTATTGGAAGGATATACCCATGTGTGCATGCTCAGCCAGTAAGGCAGAGGTGAGGAAGAGCTACATCCTGTTTGGGGGTTTTTTGTGGGTTGTTTTTTTTTTGTTGTTGTTTTTGTTTTCCTTTTTTTTTTTTTTTTAAATGAAAAATGATCCAACATTGCACTGAAGCATTGTGTCCAGATTCATATGGAACCCATAAAGTGCAAATGAANTTGGGGTTTTTTTTTTTTTTTTGTTTTTTTTTTTTTCCTTTTTTTTTTTTTTTTAAATGAAAAATGATCCAACATTGCACTGAAGCATTGTGTCCAGATTCATATGGAACCCATAAAGTGCAAATGAAAAAGTATGGAAGACTGGCCCTACTAAATAATTATCAGGAACTTTTATAGTCTGCTCTGGTTTGTATATGTATCAAATACTAATTCACCATTGAGGAGACTGACTAGTACCCTGCCAATGTGAGAGCAAGGAATGGTTAGGTACTGCACTAAAGCATTGGGTTTGTTTTCAGAACTGTGCTATTATTCCATTTTTCACAGTCCCCCATTTACTCTGCACAAGCAATAATTCCATACCTCTTCCTCCATTGCTGCAGCAGTACTCAAAGACTTTGCTACATGATGCTCTACTGTACTTGCTATATAATTTAAATAGTTGCAGTTGTAGCTCTGCTGGCCACTGTAGCACACGACCATGCAGTGGGCAACAAAACAATTCCAGTATTTAGGAAACAGTGTTTTACCTTTACTTTTGGAGTAGAAATTTCCCACAAGTAAGCTGTCCCAGGACATTCAGTTTCTGATCAAGGTCAGAAACTATGTTTTTATTCCAGCTGCTTAAATGGCAAGGCTACCTATAAGCAGCTGCTCTTGCAACAAAGGAAGCAGGAAGGAGATGGAGATGGGGAGCAGGAGTGCAACAGAGAGGGAACCACCACCTCCCATCAGCACCAGGAACATCCATCCCCAACCACGTGATGTATTCAACAGAGCCAGATCCTGCCACCTGCACCAAAGATGGATGTGACAGTGGGCTTCCTCACAGAGATGACCAAGACCAAAAGCACAGTTACCTGCTCACTGTGAGCAGCAGAGTCTAGCTTGCAACTTCGACAGTGGTCCACAATCAAAGGATGCAGTTTTCCTAATGCATTCTCCCAGGGAACTAAGACTTGGTCATGTGAAAAACCAGATCACATTATCACATCCTATCAGCATTAAACAAAATTTTAACCAAAAGCTAAACTGCCCTGACAGTCTCTCCATGATGTTTATCACAGAACCACTAACAAAGTCATAAAAACAAATTTGGGGATGAATGTATCAAAATATATAATAGAAATCAGACTCCCACAGGAATAAGTAGGATTTTATGAGCACATTTTCCAGTAACTATGAAATCACTTCAGAAATGTCACGTTTTTCATTCAGATAGAGGATGAACAAATATTTTGAGTGCTGGAAATGTCAGATGTCAATTGGCTTTTTCACATTCACAGAGGCTATTGCAGACACAGTAAATACTCCTGGCTTCCCAGCTGGGTGTGATCAACCCTCCTCCCCCTGACTAGAACCAGGACATTGACCCACCACTCCACCGTACTGCTAAACCCTCGGGAGCAGTGTGGAGAACTGCAGGAACTCTTCCCAGTGTCTTCATGGGTCTGGCCAGCGAGGGTGCTTGAGGCCCAGATGCCACACAATTACAAAGTCCTAGCTGTATTGTTAAATGCTTTAGAAAACCAAATATTTCAGTGACTTTAAATTACACTTCTTGTTTCAAGACAGACTCAAAAAAGCAAAATCTAGAGGGTTTTTAATTTTCTACCATCATTTGTGAAGACATACAAGGCAGATACAATCCACCTCACTGAAATGACAACCAAGCCAGCTTATGATTTTATGAGGGAGCAGGAAGCATCTCATATTCTGTTAATAACTACAAAAGTGCCCTTGGGCCAGGTCTTGGGTCTGTTTGGTTTCGTTTCGTCTGAAGACACGTTTCTGCAGAACTGTACGATCTCTGTCCACAAGGTGGAGCAGCTAAATAGCCTGAGATGCAGATGCTAAGCCCCAAGCTCAGAAAAAGGAAAAAGAATCGTCTAACAACGCACAGTTAACTGTTAGACTGCACAGAGCAGTTACCTACACGTGCACCCTTGGAGGATCCTGATTAACGTGCTTTTATTTGGCAAAAATAACATAGTCTTCTAAAAGGCTTGTATTAGGTTTATGCTTTGGCTTTACTGATTAAAGTAGTATTTAAGTCGTAACTATGGTACTGCCATTGTATGTGAACACATTCTTTTCTTGACACTGAGACATGCTTTCTATCACATGGAAATCCTTCGGTACATCTAAAAAACCAGTTAAGAACTCTTGGAGGGAGTTAGTAAGAGAATAAAGTCCCCAAACCCAACAAGGCAGAAAGGATCAGCTGAGTCCAAAACAAATAGAAGAAAGCCCAGATTTACACCTGAAATATCAGTCCTTGGCTGACGTGAAGTGTGCATCAGCAAAACTTGGAAACTCTTCCTGGATCCTTGGATCCAGAGTGTATTTCACCACAACACCGCCGGATGAGATTCTGCGCTACACAGACTGTCTCCACTTCCTAGTGGGTCACTTGGTGCCAAGGAGGAAAGGAATGCGTTTGTTCAATAGCGTGCCTGAGCTGATGACATCGCAAGAGAATCTCTTTGGAGAAAATTCCAAAACCTCATCTTAATTCATTACTTGTGCACACAATTGGACCTGACCTTTCCAGCTTCAGCAACAACCCTCAAACCTCTGATTTCTTAAGATTCTTATACAATATTCACAAGTAATAGAAAATAATTTTATACCAGCCACTGCATGAAGCACACTTCTAAGCACTAAGCTGAGAAGCCATGACTGAAATTTTTTCGTCCTCATTTATAAGTGTTAGCATCACTTCTCTGATATTTTGATCAATTAATACCAGTTTACTAGTAAGATTCATCTTCTTGTCCTAATTTCTACACAGGTTTCCCTTTCGATTTTTTCTTGATGTTGCATTGCCAGCAAAACCTTTTTGAGGTTGCTCTCCTTATTTGCTTCATTAGGTTCTATAAATTCAGTAAGTTTAGCACAGCACCTAGGAGAAAATAATCTTATGATTCTCAGCACTTGGACACTTTCCCTCCCAGATACATGAATGGGAGTTGGAAGATCGAGTTTATCTCTAACATGGTTTTCATTTTTAACAAATCACCTTCATTTTTAACTCTCATTAAAAAAAACCCCAAACATTGTACTAATGTCCCTAAATTGTTTTGTCTAATTAAACTATTCAAAGTTCCTAAATCTCCTTTAAATTAAGCCTGTGTCAGTCAGTACTAAATGAAGCCCAAGTATTTTAAGCAAGGGCTAAACACTTCAAGAGCATCTACTGTAACCGGCTTACAAAGATCACTCTGAATTCACTGCTTTACTGGTGAAAAAGATCTAGCATAGGCAGTGCAACGTGGCTATGTATTCATTTTGAAAACCGCTTCAAGAGCGTAAAATGAGCAATGAAGTTCTTCACGTGGTTTTTTTTTGGCCTAGAAGCACCAGTGATGGGTACCATTCCTATAGGACTCCACATTTATGTTCCCTGTAGAGACAAAAGCCCTACTATAAATGCCCCAATTCCATGAACAAACTTCCATTACCTACTTCAATTAAGGAACAGATTAAAAGAACGCTTTTCTGGCACAAACTGACTCTTTAGTTAAGGGGCTCTGCTAGTAAACTTTTACCATCACAGCTAGCCACAAGTTTTAAGTGTAGTTCAGGGCCACGTATAAAAATTCAGAGGAGAACAACTTGAATTGTAGGCAATCTGTTTACCTCCTGTTCTTAGAAGGCTCTGCACATAAAACAAGAAATAAGCAGATTAATTTTTGAGTATTTCCTATCCTGCACAGAATCTTCAGGCATTACCTGTTGTGAGCCATTTTTTAGAGGAACATTTACTTTCTATGTTCCTGTGACTAAGCTAACCAAGCACTGTAAAATTTAAAAGCCTTCCCTAACCAAGCAAAACATTTATTTAGGGAACAATGAATTGATTTAATTTCTCTAGTATAAGATTGATGCATTAGAAAATATGCGCTTGTACCAACATAAGCATACCCTACTTTTTGAAGCAGCCACAAGACAGTAAGTGTGGTTTGCATGGAGAACAGTAATCACAGATGCATAGAACTTAAAATAGTAATCTGTTAATTAGCCTTTCAAGTATGGAAGAACTTATTTCAAAAGGTTTGCCTCATACCCATAGCAGCAGACAGATTAATAGAAAATTATTTCTGTGCATCACGACAGCAGAGCTTGCAGCTGTGGAAAGGAATTCTGTTAAGTGGGCAAATTAATATTGCGTGCTTTTCAACAATGTATGGACACCTGAAATGGAGGTATAATTGATTTCTTTGTCCCTACCCTTCCTGACTGTAGCAATGTATTCTTGTTTCTTTTCGTCTGATATTTTCCCTATAAATTTCTCTAAAAAGTGCCCTTGTTCATCATCTCCTTAAATAACCATATCTGTCATGCTGACTACAGCTCTGTCTCTAATCCCATTCATCTGCAGCCACTCATCAGAGTGCAAGCACCTCAAAGATTAAAAGAGAATTGCTTCACTTCTCATTTCTTAACCACCAACATTCAGGAGGGTGAGTTTTCATCCGTTGGCAGGCTCTGAGCAAGAAGGCAAGAGCATGAATAACTAATGACAAATATGTCCACAAAGATCTCTCCTGGCCATTTTGAAACGTCTTCCTTTGTTCACACAAGAGAGTTGATGAGCAAACAAATGAACAGAAAGGGAATTCATAAAACATAAGGATTACTCATAAGCACTAAAACATAACATAAACCTGTTTTTCTTTCAAAGTACAATGCTGACTTTCTTTAAACACTTCTCAGGACATTCAAAGACACAAGCAAACAGTGGTAGCAATGGGATAACTTAACACTTCCCCTCCTTTTTCCTCTACATTGTTTGTTATCTTTCCCGTACTTGAGTCATCCAAGTGGAATGACAGCACACACCTCAGCTGCGTCACTGTGAAATCTCACAGCTTAGGATATTAACAGATGGGCTCTAGGAGGTCTAGCCATAGAAACATAACTGACTGCTTTTCCTGTCTCTACGAAGCTGCTACCCCTCACAGGGGTTCAGCAGAGCAGAACCGGTGGGTATCCTCTTAGCTCCATGAGGGCCGGGCATGAAGCCACTGGTCTTTGTGCTGAAATGGCAGAGAAGGACACTGGCTTACACACCATTCCAGCTGCTGCAGCAGGCAGAAAGAAATTGTTAAAGAGAAAAAAGAGGCTACACCTGCAATCACCACAATCTGTCTTCCAGTCTTCTGCTGATGCGGTCCTAGTACAGGATCTGCTTTTCTCTGTTAGATCAAACCTGCACTCTAAGTGCTTGGCCACTAGAACACGAACTCAATGTACTGGTGAAACCCTACTTCTATTGGCATCACAAAAAGCTATGTCACATAATGGGTGACCACCTATGGTCACAACAGGCCATTTCTGCCACCATAACTTTGTGTAACTATGAACCCTGTTGGGATGACACTTTTGCCTGAAGCAGCCAATGTTGATAGTAACAGACGTATGTTTTCAGCCAACAACTTCCATGCTCTCCCGTCTCTGATTGCTTCCAACAGGGGCTGCTCTTCCTCTCCATCTCTGTGGAGCAGTTGACCTCCTCTCCCTCATAACCCACACCACACACGGACTCATCAGCTGTACCACTGCGCTGTGGGAACATGGGCAGCTCCCTACCACCTTCCATACAGCCAACAGTCAGCACAGGATACCTTGGAAGGTCATGACTGGGAGAACATGACAAGATGAAGAAAAGAATTTTAAAATAACTAAGACTGAGAAAGTGAAGAGTCTTAACATTTTCCTCCTTTGTGCATCATAATCTGGACAATAAGCTGTAACTGAAAAGGAATAAGAAGTCAGAAGACACATATAACCCAAGGGTAACAGCCTTTTTTTGTAGTAGAAAAATGCTGCTGATACACCAGAAGCTCTTTTCTCCAACCAATTTTCCAAAAAGAGTCTCAAGGTGCCACCTGCAGTTAGTGCTCCAGCAGCTACGTGCTGCTGCCCTGAGGACAGCGGCAAAGGGCAACCTCTAATAGGAACAGGAAACTCCCAACCACTCTGCCAAGTAGCAAAAATAAGGCATACCTGACCTTTCAAATGCCTGATAACCGCATGTCCGTTTTAATCCAGAATCCACAACGTCATCCTGCTCTCTAGCCCTATCGCCTTTTAGTACAGTCTTTGGACTATGCACCAAAATAGCAATAAAACAGTACCAAGAGCACAGAGAAAGCACGTTATGACATTTCCCATCCCTCTCCTCTCTCTTGCTGTGCTCACACACATACACACATTAATTGAAAGGGACCCGGCAAACTTGGTGAATTTTTCCCCCCCAAGCCAACTTGGCAATTTATCTCAAGTTTTACATGCTTTGTAGCACATCCTATTACAAGCAGCCCTAGAATGTGTGAAATTTGGTTCAGTGTGATATGCCATTATGGGTTAGGAAAAAAAATGCAATATTAGCCTAGAATTTATGTAAATGAGCAGAACCAAAGCAAACACCTCCCTCAGGACCTGTTTGCTCAGGACAGTTTTACTGGTGTAAAATAGGTGTGAATTTAAAATAGTACAATTATAGCTGCTTAATCTCTCAACACAGATACATTAATTCAGACACATTTATTCTGCCTTTCCCCAGATTTGCTGATGTTGCTTTGGTAGGGGCATACATTGAAACAAACTAAAAAACACTCTTTCACGAGTTATATTTTTAATGGGTTACTACGGGTCAGCTGTGGTGTAGTAACTGAAAATGCAACTGTCCACAGGCAGCCAAAATTCAAGATAAAGGCTGAATGCTGTTCTTGAAGTTCAAAGCAAGCATGTCGTAGTCTGTCTTTGTTATACGCTAAGAGACAAAGTGTGGCAAGCTACCTCAGCTCAGAGGACACACAGCAACACAGTAAGCTGTGCTAACTCAACCGTAAGTTGATCACAACCTCATCTGCAAACATATTGCACATTTTCTGCATTTACACAACTCCCACTCACACTCTTGCATTCATAGTTTAAGACATACTCTAAAGCTTTTACATTCATGAAAGGCACCACATTAATTTGTTGACACACGTTAGCCTTATTTGTTGCATTGTTTTATTATCACTTTGTGTTTTCCTAAAAGCGTGAAATCTTGAGGTTTTACCCTTGGCAAGATATTGTTTAAAACCTACACATAGCAGGGTACCCCACTCTATCTTCTCTTTGCTGATTATCTTTTACATGTATCTGTGTCATTTACTCTAACAACAGACATGATAGCACACAAAAACATCCAATTCAATTTACTTTGTAATGCAAATTTATATTAATAGAAAAATGTCATTAAGTAGATAAAGTACATGTGAATTAAAAAAGAATCACATACGCTTAAAAAAACAGGTACCTGACTTAGGAATGCCACTTTATTTAAAAGCTGAAATTAAAATATTCTTAATTTTTGCAGCCAAAGACTGTAACAACATATTAACTACTCACCATGGAAAAAGTGCATCTTTTCAATGGCCTAAAAATTTGATTTTTAGTTAGGGACAACTACAGTATTTACCTCAAGTACCTCTGTAACCAACCTACACCTTTTCTTAACAAGCTGAAGTTACAATGATACAATGCAATACGTACAGTAGGCTATTTTACAAAGGCCAATCTGCCATTTGAGCACTCTGTTTGCCTGTGCTTGTAATTTAGAGAGCTTGATGCCCACCTTGCAACTGACGATGTGCAGGGCCCCCGTACCTTCATCAACTCCTCCAGAAGTCCGGGGGCTCACGTGGACTCAATAACAAGATCAGGCCTATAATGACGGAGATGGTTTACTCCACTGTGAACTATGATTTACCGCCTTTTGCATCCTGAAAAACTCAGGCAGGAAATATAAGTGACAGCACTGTAGCTAAATCCAATACTGCACAGATTTTATCTACGGAGAACTATCTTGCAACATGTGCTAAACTTGTTTTTAGATGGAGCTTAATATGCCACAGTAAAATAATGGGTGTCAAATTTTAAGAAAACCCACAAAACCATTTTTATTCTTTTAAGAAATTGTACCAGCCCAAGAATCACGAGATGAAAGAAAGCAAGTCATTTGTTTACACAGGAAGTAAAATCCACAGTCTAAACACTATGAATAGACTTCATATCATCACTTGAACCTATTCACTAGAAATGACTTCTAGTGCACGAGCTTCTTACGAGAAAGGGTATCCCGATTATCCTGTTAATTCTGTACTGATGTTAGTTGTGCTAATTTCTACTTTCCTTTGCATTGTTGCATTTACCTAATATTGCTAGAAGCAGTTTGTAGCTTTTTTCCCCCATGGTAAAATTAAGCGTATTAAGCATAAGCAAGCTTAATAACCTTACTTAAGAGAACCCACATGCTCAACAGTTAAAACTACAGTTTTCACACGCTGGTTCCCACTACGCTGTCTCAGGCTGTGAAGCCAACCACAGCAACGCTCACAGCCTCCTGAAACCATCCTTTCATGAGTCTGTGCTATTAAACACAATTACAGAAACGCATCTGATCGTTACGGGCAATCAAGCCCCGTACCCCAGGAGAGCGGGGGGTCCCTCGTTGGCCAGCCCACGGCTTCGCCGCGCAGCTCCTCAGGCGGCCGGGGGGCTTGCTGGGGCACTGCAACTTTTGTTTGTCTATCGCACCCCACAGCCGGCTGGCAGCCCGAGCCCACGCCGCGGCCGGCACCGGGGGCTGCCCCCGTGGCGCGTTATTCTCCACAGCCACCCCCGGGCGTGGGGCGGTGCAGCGGGCCCCAGCCTCCGGCAGCCCTCCGGGCCGGCGCCCACGCCCAGGCGCTGCCGTGCGGCAGACAATGGGGGCCAGCAGCCCCGCGCCCGCCGGGCGGAGGCGGCGGTTACTCACCGAACAAGGTCAGAGCCATCGCGGCGGCGGCGGCGGCGGCGGGGCGGGCCCGGGGGACGG
>VYZW01024987.1:34493-59394 GCA_013401315.1 Balaeniceps rex
GACCCGGGCGACTCCTCTCCGCCAAGATTTTCTGTGGAAGCTAGCCTCGGGGTACCGGTCTGCCCCTCGGGGAGCGGCCCAGCAGGGTCGGCCTGTGCCTCTTCAGCCTTGGCAGGGCTGTGCCTACCTGGTACGGGAGAAGAACCAACGGTCTTGTGAGAAACATGGCTTTTGTAAAGTGAGATGAAAATTTCCACTTAAATGCTGGCAAGCGCGAAGAGAGCAAAACTGTGGAATTCCCCTCAAAATGTTTTGGTGTGAGAAATTTCAGCCAGCCCGGCTGCCATAATTTTTTCCTGTTCAGGACTGTAAATTTCAGAGCTAAAAGCATTTAATTGAAACGACAGCATCGTGCCTGGTATAACTCATTTATACAGTTTGCATTTTTATCCTGAAAACAGATATTTAAAACCGAGGTTAGTTAGTACTCAGCAGATCTTCTACAGCAAGGGTAGGATAATCAGACCCACCTCGTTCAGTGATACAATAGTTTCTCACTTGCAAGTATTTCTTCGCCTCTCAGATGCAAGCTGTGTGTGTGCCGAGAATTCAAATCCAGGCTGAGCACCATCGACACACATTGTTTACTCAAATTTGATCCATTACAGCGGTGCAAATCCACAACCTTCAGTGGAGGCTTCGGGGACATCAACCAGGGCAAGCAGATTGTGTAGGTGTTTTTATGAGCATCATCCAGCCTGTCCCACCTTCGCTTGGGACACTGGTGGCTACCACAGCGGGTGTGCAGTGGGGGGCATGCCTTCAAGACAAGGTTTTTGACACAGGACAGTCTGAAGGAGGAAGAGCATCTACGTAGGCTGCATCTACAGCTGCTGCAATTAATGGTTCCAAATGTGTGAATGCAGTTTAGGGTCAGCAAGTACATAAAATACATTTTCTTTCAATGAGGCAGCTAAAACATAAAGGTCTGTCCGAAAAATGGGTGTTTTATGTAGCTAGCCTCGCATGGATTTTCCTACTCTGAATTCCACCTAATCTCTTTTTAGAGAGCAAAAGGGAAAGATCGTGTGGGAAAGTTTTCACTATCTTTAAATCTTGTTTAATACAACAAGAAAAACATGGGGTTTTGTTATGTCTGTCAAACATTTCAAAACATAGGTTTTTATGTTGATATATTTTGCTTAGTGTGCAAAGTTAAAAAAAATAAACATTTTATCCCAGAGTGATCTTTTCCTTCATTTTATTTCTTCCCAAATGAATTCTAGCACAATGGACCTGATTTCACAAAACATTTTCATTTTGCATATATAAAGTGCAAAAGTTTATTGAGCAGCTGGACTACTGAGAAATAATATTTTAATTGCAGGGCTAAAAGAAGGTTAAAAATAGATGAAAAATGGTTTGGAAAAAAGCAACACAAAAAAAAATCTTTGCCATTCTGCCTATGTGGTTTGACCTTTGTGTACACGGGTGTTTTGCTTTGCTTTTTGGAAATAAGTTGGATCTTCATACAGCTTTTTTTTTTCTCTTACATTTCCTGGAATTAAATCCCAAGCTTTCACTCCAACTTCCTTCAATTAAATAGCCAGCTTTTACTCCTCCACTACTCCAAAATCTTTATTGCTATCTACTGAACTGCATGTTTACATTAGAAATGTTTTCCTGTCCAGAGAGAGTAACAGTATTTTTCATAATAGGCATTATCACTATTAGAGTTGTTAAGATCAGTCTGAGTAATTTGGTTAGTCATTTCAGTGGTCTAACAATGCCTTTGCTATTAATGCAGTTATGGCTAAAACCTAGGGAGGTGTGTTGGTCATTTCACAGTTAGTTACTAGAGTCATATTTTACCGTGCCAGGAAGAGTTCTGCAGCTGATTGGAGTTTTCAAAACAAATTGAGCTCAATCATTATTTCTGATTAGATTATTTGCTTGGTTTGGGAGGATGTTTTGGCCTGGGCTCCAGCAGCCTGCAGAGAACAGCAGCAGGTTTGGGAAGGACTTCCCGGGCAGGCTCATAACCCAGGGCTCTCGACCAGCCCTCGCAGGTGTTGGCACAAGAAAGGTGCTGGGGGTAGCAAGGAGAGTGGCTGTACATGGTATGTACCATCTTCCCTGATGGCAGCTCTGGCTTTTACAAAGGCTGACAGCCTTGATGCAGCAGGAAGAAATCAAAGGTGCAAATCGGAAAAAAAATTAGCCCGAAGTTCACTAGGTGAAGGTCCTTTCCCCCATACCCTGCTTTTTGAATGGACCTGAAATCCTCATGGCAATTTCTGTTTAACAACAACATTATCTTAAAATTACATAATGCCTTATCAGGCCAGCACATCTTAGCACACCAGCAATAACAATGATTTAACTAAAACTCTGGGAATTTTGTTAGAAGAGAGCTGCAGCTTGCCAAGCACTAACCCTCTGTCGCCTTGCGCAGGGGCGAGGGGAGGAAACGTGGATGCTCGGGAGCAGCTAGCACAAAGCCCCAGCCTGGCCTTGTTCAGCCAGAGGGGGGCTGTTCCTTCGGAGAGACCCCAGCTCAGCCAGAGGGGGGCTGTTCCTTCGGAGAGACCCCAGCTCGTACATTTGCTCTTTTGTAGGGGAGAGCACAAAAGAGGACCCTGTTTTGCACGAGCTTGATTTAAATGGCAGCAAGGATGAGCTTGGTGTCTTGTTCCCCCGGATCTTTAGCCCTTGAAAAGCCCTCCTTTTCAAAATTGGTTTGTTAGCATCACATTCTGTAGAAAAAGCACTATTATACTTGCCACCTGGTAGGAATATTTGGGGGTGTATTTACAAAGCATACCTCAAGAATAAAGTCTCCAGAAGATAAATACATACATAACATGCTATTTTCTGGCCTGCTCATTGTCCTTCAGTAGGTTTCTTGCCTTGTCTCCCAAGCCTCAAGGCTCTTTAAATACTGCAGTCAGTTACTACTGCTTCATTCTTCACATAAAATTTCATTACTGGGATTTGGGGTTGGTTTCCAGTGTTTAGTTTTTTTCTATTTTGGCCTCTCTCCTTTTGCTCCCTCGCTCTTGGTGCTGAGCACTGCAGGAGCAATGGCCCACTTTCCACACTGGCCTTTCTTTGATCCATCACCTTGTCTGAGGGTCTGCTACAAAATTGCTTCTAATTACCAGGCATTTATTCTTCAAACCTTAACTAATTCACTAATCATATAGTGATAAATGAGATTTTAAAATTAATCACTGACATTTTTAAAGATTTACACACAACTGTAAAGAAAAGTTCCCAGCTAGTAAATAAAATGTTGTGTGAAGAAAAAAAACAAACCATAAATTAAAGCTGTACTGTATTAATGGGAAGCAATAAAAGTGAAGACACGGTGAGATCTCACCTGATGAATAGGGGTAGCACCTTATCACAGTTAGTGTTTTCCTGCAACAGACCCCCTTGACAGCAGGAAAACAGCACTATAGAAGCCTTGTCACGTGCAAAATTTAATTTAGCTTCTAATGTGTAATTGCTGGGAGTTTGTGGGGCAGGCGGGGAGGCGGCCAAGGGCCGCCTTACTGAGAAGATTTGGAGTTCGCAGTATTTGCAACAGAACATTTACTCCTTGGAAAATGGCAAGGCAGATTTCTACCACTTCTTCAGTAAGATAAATCCAATTGTTCTATCTAATTTAAAAGTCATCAATAAAAAGTTTGAAGACCGACTACCAAGCTTGCTAGTTAAAATTAATGTTTATATAGATGACAGCTATTTGAACTTAACATCAAGCCTATCACCAAACCCAGAATTGTCATTGCACGTTACCAGCATTTTGGATAATCTTTCTCCCTTTGATGAGAGAACTGGCATTTGAGCTTATCTTTTGGATGCTGTTCTTGTTCATTATTAATGGCAAAGCCATTTAAACACAATATTACCCAACACTGTACAGGCATGGAGGGAGACAGAATCCCTGCATCAAGTACAGCATCTACGAGCAACCTTTGCAAACCAGACATAATCAGTGTTTTACTAGGATCTATGCTAGTCTGTAGGTTTTGGTGGCATTTTTTTTTCTTTTATCTACAGGGTACAGACTAGCAAAGTAACAGTTATTAGGAGGAACTTGCATGTTGAATTTTGTGATTGTTGTCAAAGAAAGTGAGATGTGTAACATATCCACCATACCTTCTGTTTTAAATCACAACTACCACATTATAAACTCACATTTGGCATCCTATCCTGATCAATAGGAATTGCACTATATCCCATAACAATTTAGAGCAGTTTAGTACACTGCAGGTGATGTACATCAATGAAATGAAATGAAAAATGGGCTTAACATGCCTGCTTTTGGCTCTCTGGGTCATGAAAAAATGTTTAACAGACATAGGTGACAACAACAACTTTTAGAGCTAGATTTTTTTCTGGTTACACTAGAAGTGAATGTCACAAGATCTAAGGGGAAGCAGCATAGGAGCACAATCTTAATTTTAAAACTAAACTAAAGCTGTTTGCTTAATGTCTAAACAATTTGCTGTGTTTAGACTGATGTTATGAGACATTATGCCGTTTTTGAATAAAGCTCGCTCTTGCTTATGCTTCCTGAGCAAAGTTCTTTCCAAAATAACTCTTAATGACTTTTACTACATTATGGTTCCCTCTTAATTAGATTTCTAAGACTTGTGCATGAATATGATGAGAACTACATCATGAACAGGTACTATGGATAGGATATAGTAGGTGCTATCTATGTATCTTGGCAAAATCATATGATCTTAACCTTTGATGTAATTTTCAGTAAAAAGAAAACCTGCACCTGAATTATTCTTCATAGCCAGCTTTTCCCATGCAACAGATAAAACCAGCTGCACTTTCCAAGAACATCCACCTTTGGCCCCCCTCAGTAACATCTCTGTTCTAACACTGCTGATGTAGGTAGGCTGGAGAACAGAAAATGCTGGTCCAGGTACATCTGAAGTACACCTTCTTTTCCTCTGAATTAGGTGGCTACTTTCAGGTTCTCCAACAGGTATCCTGCCCTGTCTTTCACATCAAGAACTACCTCATTCCTATTTTCTTCCAAGCTTTCACCTTTACCTTATTATTTATTTAATAAACATTGACGAACTCCTCTAATGCTTTCAAACACAAATTTACGGGTACACCCAGCACTACAGTTGTGCCGAGGAAGGGCTGGTCCTCCTGTCTCCCACATGTCTAAGGACAGAGACTGGAAAAGGATTAGAAAATGAAGTGTGCTATATGGAAAGGGAAAATCCAAAGCTACCCAAATTTCTTTTATAATCACTATCACATAAATTGCTAGATTTGACCCAAACTAAGTGAGACTGACCTTCCATTAAGGTGTGAGCTTCCTGAGGGTGCAAGCACACATATAAGTTGCTGGTCACCCTAATGCTCACTGTGGATTGTGGCCACTCAGTGTGTTGGGGTTTATGCTGACACTCGGAGCTTTCCTCTCACATGTTCCGGGTGATGTTTAGAGCAAGCAATATCAAAATACGTGAGTGACTAAACTATTTATAGCTGCAAAAGGGCATTTTTATTTGCAGCTGGTCTGAATATACTTTAACACCAGACTTTTTATGAGTTTTCTTATTGCTCGTGTGCACACTTACTAGCATATCCTATCAGCACAGACTTCTAATGCGAGATCAGTTGTTAACAAAATTATTAAAATATCAGGAAATTTCAAAATTGCTTGCACTTTTGCTCAGATGTAAGAGCTACATAGTCTAAGTTACATTTTTAAGAGTCCTGCATATGAAACACAATATGGTTTTGATTGCTTGTTTTATTAAGTGAAATGAACAGGCTAATTAAAGAAATTCCAGGAAGTTTCTGCTTTCTGTCTCCTAGGGACAAGCCTCAAGTGTCAAAGGAGATAATACTGATGGCTATAAAACACCCAAGTGTGTTTATACTGGCTGTAAAATGCAGCTTATAGCTTCTATTTTACTTTCATAATATTTCCTTTTTATACCATGCTTAGAAATACATATTAAGGCATTAGTTGAAGTAGTGCTTGTATATATTTGAAAAAAATTTGGAAATTGAAAGTAAAAAAACAGCAGGCAAGCCATTGGCAAAATACTCTTACGAATAAACTCTTATAATTTAATCTATAAACACTAAAAACTAAGAACAAGCTAGCCAGCAAAAAAAAAAATCTGCAAGATACTTCTAGTCCTGACTTTCAAAATGTCTTTAACCCTGAGCAGATGATCTCCTACTTGAAGCCATAAGCTATGCCACAGAATTGGCGGTCGTTCTTCATGCAATCAGTTGGCACTTCTAGATCCACTGGATGGCTTTGAAGAATTGCTAAAGAAATTAAACCTTCTCATAAACAACCCAAACCTGCAATTCTGAAGTGTAATATAGAACCTACACGCTCTTAGTGCAATTATTTGATTTTCTAATACCAGAGCCCTCAAGGTGATTTCTGCTTTCTTAGAGAAGCCAATGTACGTGTTACTGAAGCCGTTCAAAAAGAATGTTTTTAATGAGGGTATTAGTTACCCATGCAACTTGCTTCTCAGACAGAGTTGCATCTTCTAGAATACTTAGGATTCTTTGAAAGAATGTCCAAGTTTTAGAGCACATGAAACAAGGGTATTTTAAAGCTCAATAATGTGCTTTATATGAACAAGGGTGTATGGGCCCTGCTAAGGCAAACTGCATCAAATCTGAAGTTGAATTTTATGAGGGGAAAAAAAAGAAAATGGACTGTGTGAATAATAGAAATTTCTGAGAATTTCCTGCTGTATAGACATATGCAATCTAGTTATTGAGTGCCTTTGTAGACTTAGCTTTAATGGCCTGAACATGCTTCTAAGTCCAAGTCTCAAAGCGCTGAAATAGCAGAAGCACTGGATAACTAATTTGCAGTTCAGTGAATGTCTATGAGAGGTGTGTTTTCTTCCACCAGGAAGACTTTTGAAGGAGAATATAGAATCTTCCAAACTGAGCAAGCAAGCACACGCGCTCGTGGTACCTTTCCTCTTTACTGCACTTACCACAGCTAGCTCTGCGAGCAGGCAGGTAACAGCAGCAGGGCACAAAAAGCAGCATAGAATAACACTGGAAATATCTTGGAAGACTGGCATTAGCTCTTCAGGATCGCAGAGAGATGACATTGACCAATGCAACTTCAAAGAGCTGAAGGAGATTAAAGTTTTTCCTCTTAATGATTCTAAAGTGTTATTGAAGGGATCAGTGGCTTTTCCTGCTAAACAAGCTGTTTAAATCAAGTATTCCTGGAGAGAAGATAAACCAATCCTGGAAGTAATAGTGGGATTTAATTAGGATTTGAGGTTTTCACTGTTCATTAATTGATCTGCCAGTCTCACAATAGTTTTAGTGAACTGTAAGTTTACAACATATGATTCCTTATAAAAGGAAAAAGTATCTGATCCCTTCTGAGCCCTTTTATCTGTGCCAAAAAGCATATTTTATGATGTGGTCCCCACAGAGAGAAATTTCTCCTTTCTGTACCGATGTCACTGTTTTTTCTGGGGGAGCTAGGGAGGGGGAAGGGAGAAAAAAAGTGTTATTTCCCCTTCCTTTAATAATTACATCCCATGGTTGTGCACATTTTGCTTATTGTTAGCCAAGACACGTGGAAAGCCCCTCAACAAAGCAAAACTAAATTAGCAGATATCCAGGTCCTAAATTGGCAATGCCAGAGGCAATTACTAAGACTTGGCGACTTTTCAGCTGTGCATGCAGCAGTTTTATTTTAAGCAAAATCAGAGATCACACAACTGATCTTGCAATGTGACTTGCACATCACCGAGCCAACTTCAGATCTGGAATTCAACCTCACATATTCAATTGTAAACTCACATGATCCCCAATCAAACAGATACATAGGAAACTAATTCCTGGTTTAGTCCTTCCAAAACTCAGTTCCTAGTAGTTTTCTACATGCAGTAGAGATATGATACCAATGCTTTCAGTCTGTGCAAATATAATGACTTCAGAATTCAGAGTTTATCTGCAGCAAGTCCCTGATAAGAGGAGCAGTTTCCAAAGAGCTTTCCTCCCCCCGCCCCTCCCCAAACCCCAGTAAGTCAAGGAAATACGTGTTGAAAAGATGCAACCAAGTGAAGCTCTTGGGCAAACACTGTACAGTAGTGCATGAGCGGGGAGATGCAGGCCCTCACCCTTTCAGTGTTGGCTGCAGCAAAGTTTCAGCTGCCAATTTGCTGCTTGTTCTTAGACAACAGCTTCTTTGGTCCACCAAGGGAAAACTGCTCTCCTTTCTGCTCTCAGGTGGGCATATTTTTAAGAAGAATGTGTCTTAAACTGTTTTAAGGGAACATGGGACAAAGAAATCTAATTAGTTTATTCTCTGAGAGTGTCAAAATCAAAAGCATTAATCCAGATTATCATGTTATAGAGCATTAATTAATTTCCTCTTTATAGCATCATTACCCATATAAAGACAAAAAAACATTAAAAGTAACATTGCCTATGCTCTGTCCAGTTCTTTGAAAGAATGAAAAACATTGTGTAGGTACTATATACTGATTCACTTACGTTTGTATTTAGCTTGATAGCTTCAGAACACATAGATGCAAAGTTCAGATGGATCACTACTAATCAGATTGCTTTCACTATTCTTTCCCCTTTATTTCAAGGTTTGATCGCTTGGCCATTTGCTCTCAAGATTTCTTTTCTTTCTTGTGCGCACAACAGAACGCTTTCCTTCTGCCTGTGAAGAATCATATCCTCTTCAAATCATCCTGCTGCTCTGAACACTTGACAGTGAAGGGCAGATGCAGCCACAACACCTGCAACACCACAGTTGTTACCCAGAGAAAGCCACTATTCTAGCTTTAAGAAATTGTCCCGGATCTAGGGATTTCCTTGTGTATTTGTAGCTAGGACAAACAAGACAGATTTCTTGGTGCTTTTCAGACTGCATTTGCCAACACTCCCCAAACCCTTCCTGTTCTGTCTACTGAAACATGCTTCTGTGAGAATGTATTCGCACCTAAACTGGTGTGCTGCTCTAGTCCTGTTTCTGCTTGCTGCTCTTTCTTTGCAGCTGCAGTGGCTGTTGCCTGATGCCATGGCCTAGGGAGGTAGCCAGCAGCTTCCTAGAGGGCCAGATGAGTGCAGGAGTGCCAGTGCTGGCATCACAGCAACTCTCAAATGACCCTCTTGGTGAGCTGTGCTGTGAGTGCCCTTGTTAATCAGACTCTTTAGTCTGCTGCAGTTTACTTCAAATATCATACAAACAAGAATCAAAATGAAGGATTTCTTTATCCATCCACAAACTCCTTCAAAGCCCATCAAACCGATGTCATGCCATCTTCATCGACTTCTACAATAACATCAGCAGGGCAGATTAGATTTCTGCACCAGCCTGCAGAATACCTGTCAGAGACCCTCGGTCTAATTACAGCCCTGGCGACCGCTGCTGTGAGCATCTTGCAACGGAACAGGGTAACAGGGACCAGTAGATGGAGAAATTCAAACAGTGCATGGAAAAAGCAGACCCATAAACAACAACAACAAAACCCCTATCACAATGGAGAGCAAAACCATAGAAAGATGAGACACTGCAAAGCTCTCTTCAGTCAGCTCTGTTTATGAAGCAGGAGTATCTCCATCAGTGGGCTCAAATCACATGCAGGGTGTGACTGCTGTCTCCATCCCTAGTTTACATTGATGACTACATTTAAATGTAATTACGGGGGTATTATTTGCTCTTGCTGTAGAAGCAAAGTCTGTTATGCTACTCTAGAAACCAGTTCATGGCAGTTACTTTTCAGGAGTCTATTCTAGAGGCCAAATTTGAGGTTGTTTTGTTGTGTTTTTTTTGTTTTTTTTTTTTTTTTTTTTTTTTTTNTCATATTCTTCTCTAAGGAGTCAAGCAGGCAAATTGTGCTACGAAGAGGCTTGTACCATTCGCTGGTAGTTCATCAGAAGAGCAGAGGGAATGGTTTCCCCTTATCTCCTTGGAGAATGATGAACCAGAGGGAAAAGCCTCCTACCAGAAGAGAGACAGATGAACAGTCAGTGAAGCAGAGGTGGCTTTCAGCTTCTCTTCACACAGCACCAGCCAAATTAACAGGTTTGTGTTTTATTATCAAGTAACAGTAAGGTGAAGCCTGCCAACTCTGTTTGAAAGTTTATTCAACCCTTAGCAGGGGAAGACTCCACTGCCTGCCCGAGGCTGGCAGCAGAGGAAGGGAGGGAGTTCTCAAGCAGTCGGGCAGTGCGGCATCCCAGCCACTCCAGGCACAGACCTGGGGAAGCTGTACCTTTCCCCAGCCTCTCTATCCTCCTCTCTCAAAAGCTTAATGTGCTGTAAAATGTAGGATATCAGGGGAAAAAATAACCCCAAAACTTTATGACAATATAATGTATTTGCTCAAAATATTTAGCAGTTACCACTAGATGGCATTTTGTTCCTGAGAAATTAAAACTCCCAGGGTTTGAATTACTTGTTACGGACAGCAGGAAACAGTAGGAAATGGAATTACTTACCTCATTCGGTTAATAATTTATTCTCCATTGTCTTGTATAAGCAAGACGTCACTTACACAAGAACCCTTTTTCTTGCAAATTTATAAATCCCCTTTATTTTACAGCTTGTGACTCCTCTTCAGCCCTCTGCTCAGTAGGTAGAGGTTTAAGCTGTAGTCAGCACTTACCAAAAATCTTTTCCACATTTTAAAATGAAAGACAAATGTAGGCCAGTTCACAGACTTTGAGCATGCCATGGAAATCTGCCAGAAATGCCTTGCTCCAGTAACTGTACACAGTATTTCCTGTGTTACTTTTGGATAAACTCTTAAAACAGATTGCAGTACAAAAAATAATTCCCGTTCAGGAATAGACCGGTTACAATTTGATTATTATGAAAAAATAATTTCATAATACTCACTTACTAAGATTATATTTTGTACCAGTTCATTTTAACCTCAGCTAGTACAAGCTGTGATGTACAAGACGATATTTCCATTCTTAATCTTTGCAGGGTACAATACATTGTACCCAGAGGTGCAATTAAGTTCTACTGGGCACATCGTGGGGTGGCACGTAGGTAGCTTGTTTAACGTCCATAAGCCTCTCAATATCTGATTAAAACCAAGCAAGAGGATTTCCCTTACTCTGCAGCAAAGTGGGAGACTAAGTGCGCTATTAACTTTTTCCTTAAAAGAGACTAGAGTACAGTTAACTCTTACTTACAGAAAGTCTAAACACCTTCAATAAATGTACCTCATTTTGCATGCATGCAAATATACACAATATTATGAGCATGGTTTTTCATTAGATCATCATAAGTACTGCTGCTCTGAGCATACAGCAGCCTGTTTAGCAGTTCATCACAGCAAAATTCAGCAATCGGAATATTGACATAACTTCATTTCCCACTGAAATTCTGAAAGAAAAAAATCAAAAAACCCCAGAACACAACCCAAAAGATATTCCAAGTATGCTCTTTGAAAAACAATTAAGTTTTCTGTGTAGTATAAAACTGCACACCTACATGCTTCAGAAATACTTCACTTTCAAGCATTTTTTAATATATACTCAATGTATCTAAAGTATAGGTCTCACACCAAGGTCTCTTGCTCTTAACAGGTCTTCAGCTCCAGTGGCAACAGCAGTGGTAATTGCTGCTAGCTGCAGACGAGGGGCTGAACGGCTGTTGGTAAATTAGACAAATTATCAAAATCTTTCAGGGTGGAGGCTTATGGCAGCATTCAAATAACCCATAAACACTAATAGCATAGATTTCTGAGCACTTGAAGAGTAAAATTGGGAAAATATTCAGGAAAAAAGCTTCCCTGCTTAGACTAAGCTACTGTAAGGCTCTAGGTATGACAGTGACTTCTGAGGAGTAACTTTGGGCCTTAGAAAGAAATGCAATATTGAGTTAGAAGAAAATAGCCTCATTATAGAAGGAATCTAACTTCACTAGGATAAAATTAATCTTTATGTCTTCATAAAACAGGCACAAGTTTCTTTGAAATTGTCATTGTAGGAAAGCTGATTTGGTTTAAGTAAAATATTCTAAGAAATGGTGTACTGCAAAATTTTATGTGGCTTTGTATTGGTTTAGTAAGTATACACATGCACTTTTTTTTTTTAATTTAGCTTAATACTATTCTCCAGCAACATGAGCTGGACTGAAATAAATCAATAGACATGTCAAAACAAAACTTTACACTCTCTAAAAGTTTATGTTTATAACAATCTAACTCTGCCAAAGTGGTGACATTTTCTTAGGTAGACAAGACCCACAGGATTTTATGCACCCTAACGAACATGTCTGGGTGCCTGGCATATTACAAAGGGCAGTTACGTTAAGTGGGGGTGTGTGCCCTTATCCGATAGGTGAAAACAACAACAACAAAATCTAAACTAGACATGAAATTACAAGAGCAGGTAAAGATCACGTATTTCTTTCCCGAAACAAAATGACTTTGCCAGACCTTTGGAACAAGGAAAAGGCCAGAGTTTAGAACAAACTGGTACTTACGATTTAAAGAGACCATAGAAAGGAAGCATCCAAGTCAGTATAACGTGTTTCCATCCCAAGGAAGCCAATGCTGTGCCATACGATAGGCAGAAGCGACAAATACAACTATGCTGACAACTCAGAAATGGCATTCCAGTTGTGTGGTGACTGGAAACAGCTCAGAGATCTGTGGCCAGCAAACTTCTCAGGCAGCACTCAAGAGAGTGCTGCGTAATTTACAGAAGAAAAAAGACTTATGTCCTGTTAGAATCAGAGCTCTAAAAAGTTTGGCTAAACTGTTAGAGACAGCATAAAAAAATCTTTTATATATTCACATATATGTGAAAGTCATAAATTGTAAACTTACTAGCTGGAGATTCATTAAATATTCAACAAAATGATCAAGTGTTCAAAATGTTCCTCTCATCCAGTGAAATATACAGCATCTGTTCATCATTTACAAGGATTATCTATTTTTTTCAGCAAAAATCATTAGCCCTTTAAAGCAATTCTGCTGAAAGGGAGGACAGAAAACAAGAAAACTGAAATATTAGCCTTTTGCTTGTTTTGAAATCATAACCATGCCGACTATAAAGTTTGTTGGCATTTTATAGACAACTGGAATGACTGTACTATATCTTATATCGCCTTTAAGAGTATCTTTCTCAACACGCAGTCATGAATAACAGGATGTTTATACTACTTACCTCAAGTGAGATCAAAACATTCCTAACATCACTGTAAACATTTTGAAGAAATAGATCATCACAGAACGCATCTTCATGTCAGTGAGTGTGTCAGAGAAAAGGGCTGGCATAATTGAGCAGTGAAACACAGCACCTTCTTGTTTAGAGGGAATAGTTGGCAAATGGTGTGGACTTTATTCCTCCATTTAATTTTCTTAATTTACTCAGAAAGGCAATTTATTTTGCTGCTAAAGCAGAGGGCTCGTTCTCTCTTTATTTGTCTCCCTTTTCCCCTGATTAGAATCTTAGATGTAGGACGTGGATGTAATTTCCCATTTTATTTTTAAACATAAACAAATTAGTAGGCTTTTTGAAAACATTCCGTTTCTAAAATGCATCAGTCCAGTGATTTATTAAGGACAGTATTTTTGCCTTCTGTAATGGTCTAGAACAAGTAATTCAGCTAAAGGGAGGGAAATACTATTTATGTACTATGCCAATACTAGCTTGCAGCAAAACAAGAGCAGGGACTTTTTAGGCCGTGGAAAAAAAAATAGACTCTAACTTTTGTCTTACGGGCAGCTAAACACACCCATCAGACTTGCATTCATTGCATTCAATCCACCTGGGGACAGATGGTATTAAATGGAATTGTAATAGCTCATGTTTGTAGTTTGATGTATTAAGCTAGCCCTAGGCGACAGTTAGGCAAGGAAAACCCGGTTACCTGCAATCCCGTTCCTCTGAAGGTAGTATGTGACAGTGCGCTCATTCTTGAAGCTCATCTTCTAAGTCTAGCACTGACAGACCTCCCTTAGCTACAGAGTACTGTCCTCTAAGCTCATTAATTGTAAGCTGGAGTATGACCAGGGCATGTCCGAAGTGGTTACAAATACTGCCCGCTCCCTACTTTACTTGGTTTCTGCTATTGGTATTAAAACCAAACAAACAAAGTTCCTAGAAGCATGACTCCTTTTCTTTGCTTCAAGCTGTTTTGTACCTTTCATGCTTGTTACCATTTCCAATCAGTCTACGTAGCTTAAGCTAGTGTCTCTTTACCTATGGATTAAAAATAAGAAATATACTTGCATAATGATTTCACAACACTTTTCTGATTAAGTATTCATTCCCAGATTAAATTCTGTTATAGGTAGTTTATTTAAAAATTTAAGAACCTTCTCTCCCCTCCCTCCTCTTCCCTGAAATGAAGAGGAAGAAAGTGCTTTAAACAACGTACATCATCGTTATAAAAATGGTAATAGAAGAGGGATAGAGACTTTGACGAAGGTTTAAAATAAAATAATTACACAAATTGGATCAAGTTTATGTGTCTTGTTATTCTATTGACAGCCATGTAATTAGATTATAGCTAACCCCACACCTAGGAAGTTAGAAACTCTTTCTGAAGACAGTTGCGCTTTGCACAATTATGAAGCCATCAGCGTACAACCTGCTCCCATTAGTTGTGCAGAGCATCTGTAATGAAATTTTTTGCAACACTAAGAATTCCATACTGGGGATTCAGGACGTCCTTCCAGAACTAAGTATGTATTTTGTAATATATCTTGTTCTAGGAAGATGTCAAGATTTCATAAGCTTCTCCTATCTTAGCTGAAGAAGACAAGATATACAGCGTGCAGAAATACCTTTCCTGACTACTAACATCTTGAAATGAAAGTTTGCTATAGTTAACACAACCAAGGAGGAAGCAATATGCAAAAAAGAAGAAATTCCACACTAAATATATAAATACTTTCAGGGGCTCATCACACAGAAAGAAAAAATACTTTGAAGAGGAAGAAAGTGAAGAAAAAGGAAGGTCATGATCTTAAATTCCATGAAGAAAAAAAAAATCATATTAAAACCTGAAATCAAATTAAAAGGTCAGGAGACTTACTATTAAAGAATATAAAACTTTGAAAATCCAAATTATTTTATGATAGTGTCATCCGGACCTACCCTACACAGTGTTATACAAGACAGAGGTTAAATAAATCATACCTGTATTACTGTTGATAACGATGGTTAAAAATCAATGTAAAGACTACTGTAAGCCAATCTTACACTCACTGTTCTGCAATGTAGATGAGTGCAGTTCAAATTATTTCTCTACTGAGGGAAGCAACAGGCAGCATATAAATGCAAACAACCTTCATTAGACACATTGTCATGAGTATATTAATCATGTCAAGAAGCATTGCTGAAGTTTCCTTCAGTGCAATTTAACATAACTTACTTTATTAGGATGCACTTAATTTCACTGTTTTCTCCTCATTATCATTTACGATGACCAATTAAAATGTTTGTGTCTGTCTCTAAGCAAATTACTTCTGTAATTCTGGTAGCTGAGAGCACCACTCATCCAACACTTCTGTCATCTCGTTCCATCAGTGTAGTGTCTTTCTTTGCCCAGCCTCTATTAGCATTTTAAAGAGAAAAAGCTTACTTGGATTGGATAGTTAGGTATAAAACCGTGTCTTTTTACAGTGTAGACAATTAAAAGTGGGTTGGTTCCCCACCCCCCCGGTTGCCCTGTTATACAGCCTTCGTGTTTTTTTTCCTTGGAGTGACAAGTGTAGCTCATACAGTCAGAAAAAGAACATAATGAAGCAACAGAGGCCTTGGGCGTTATTCTCATATTGGGCTCAAAGTTGTGTGCAGTTTAAATTTAATTTCCTTTGGTCAACACATGCAATAAATGCCAGTACACAGCAACTTTACCTTTTCTTTTCCCCTCCAAAGCCTCCGTATCAGAGTTCTGTCAAGAGCTTTTCAAACTATGACGTAACAGGATGTGCCATGCCATATATCATGTTTCCAACATTCATAAATAAGCCCAAACCTTTTTTAATATTCTAAAAGTCAAACATGAGGGCATGATCTTTTCTCAACCTTTCACAACAAAATTGTGAGCAGTTCATCTCACTATAGCTGTTATTTCCCAGCTTCATCTATATTAAAATACCTGAAAGTTAGCTGGAAATTCTGATTACACACAACGCTTTTGCTGTGGAACTCACGGCAACCAGAAATGGCTGAGCAACATCTGGGATCACCAAGCTATGTTTATGAACTCCTTTATCTGCAGATTACCTTGGGCTCCTGGAACTAACGACACAAGGCTGATTCCTCAGAAGCTGCTGGAACTCAACTGCAGAGCAATGGAATTTGGCTTATTTTCTAAGGAAACATATGTATTCTTATTTACATAACACTACTTTGACATTACAGTAATGACTTCCAGAAAAATGCTGATAATTGCAAGGGTGAAGAAATAAGTCTGAAGACAGTGCTGCCTTTTAAAACAATTATAATTTCATTAAAATAGGAACATAACTTAAAGATAGATTTTATTCTCTTTGATGATTTACTCATGCAAACTGCACATAAAAGAAAACAGTACAGTTTGTGAAACATGTCAAATGTAAAGACCCAAAATGCTAAGTACAGAAGTAGTGTGACATACGTCTCAAAACGGAATCCATGGTAGTACAACAAATAACTTTTCTCTATTTGCTGAACACGGATTTTAATGGTTCTTTTTCCAGCCCCACTGTTAAATTCATTAACTGTTTACACGTCTCCTATACACTTATGTAGACTTATTTTACAAGCGCGACAGTTTTGTTATAAAAAAACTCCACTTATATAAATATGATTTAAAAGCCTTTGTGTTTAGGAGAGCAAATTATAGCATAATCAATGAGGCCTTATCTAGTCCACCAAAACTACAATGAAAAGTGACTGTATAGCCTTCTTGCAGAATTCAAATTTTGTGCCTTTGCAATTAATTTCCTTCTCACAAGAGGTGCGTTGTATTTCACCATCCTGGAAACGTTCAATAACTGTTACAGCTTTTTATCTTGAAATTGGGAAAGTAAGACTTTTAAACACATGAGGTTATCAACTCAACTTTCTTAGTTTTAAAATACAAAATATTTAGAATCCCTATTATTTTCATGCTTAAAGCCCTGCAATGATACATATATGACTTACGATACTTCTTTGTCCAGTTTTCATTATAGTACGGTTGTATATATATTGTAGAAATTATGATTCTCCTGTGGATCAATTACAATTTTAGATCGAAAACTGAATCAAATAGAAACTTGATGGCACTGACACTTAAAAACACATAGTATAGTGTGGAGAAGGAAGAGCAAATGAACTACACAACCCATTATAAATGCATTAAATCTTTGTTATATACATAATGGAATCCTGCTTTACTGCCAGTTGCTACTATGCATCTGTTTTTGCTATTATACAAAGTTTTCCAACCTGAAAGCACACATCTACTTTTTTTAAACAACTTAATCTATTGTAAAATATTGTACTGTATTTTGAACATGAGTACAGAATCAAAATAGATAATGGCACATTTAAAAAACTCAGTATCCTACAGATGATTGGATAATGAGAAAAAGTGTACCTACAATCATCTCATCAGAAACAAACTACATCATGGAATGTTAGTTATCCAAGTTCGCACAGTAAATAACATTTTAAAACTGCAATCACCTATCAGCCAGCATCACATTGAAGGCATCTTTAAACATTCAAGCAAAAGACTGCTGGCATTAACTACTGAACCATTCTCACGCACACACCACACACACCACATTATAATTACATTGTTTCCAAGATACGGTAGATACTGATTTTCTTTTTTCCACAAGAAAGGTATCAAAATTTTTGCTACTAAAAGATGACAGTGCTTACACAAGAATTAAGTACAAGTTAGCTTGCAAATACAAGACAATGACAAAAAAAAGTCTTGAGTTCTCTGAAGAAGGATTTTAGGCTTTTCTGGCATCCAAAACCATGAGTAAACTCCTTAGTCTGCGACTCAAAAATCCACAAAATATCAACCTACTCTGGAATACTAAATATTCCATATCTGATAACCCTGTATTTTACAATATGCTTACTGGTTTCAGCCTAGCAACAAAGGGTAGTTATAGATATCTATTCTGACTGGAGAAATAAAGCTCTCCTCCCCCCAGAATGAAAGTGTTGGCGGGGAAAAAAAAACACCACCTGACATCAATTTAAAAAAAAAAAAATCAAATCTATTTAGTAATGATCCTCATCTAGGATAGGTATGTGCATAAGAGTACTGTATCTCGTATACTGTACTGGCCCTATTAAACAAATTAAAAACCCCAACAGTTAAAAAGCTAACCAAAATGCTATACGTAAACCAATCCAAACGTTTTTCTCCCAATGTTCTTCCTCTCATAATGTGCAAAACAACAAAAAGGCAAAAAGACTAAAAGCAAATTTACTGTTACTGTCTTTCTCTTGCCTAGTGCTTTATGACCTTGCTAATGTTACAAAGTCAATAGGGACTATGCAGAACTTTGGTATAAAATGTCACATAATATTACTATCACAGTCTTGGGGATGACCTTTAGTAATTCACCCCAATGTTTGTTGAAATAATACCAAATTAAAAATGAAATAAACCACATTGTACTGTACACACACTTTACACATTAAGCACAAAAAATAACTGGTAAAACTAATACTTAAAAAAAAAAAAAGTCTTTTGCAAAGAGACTAGAACTGGTGTTCCGTCTCATCTTCACCTGCCAATTGTTAAAGCCAAATTTAAGTTGGATTTTTAAAAATGAATAATTTTAAGCTACAATTTCTCCTAGATGGAGACTGGTCTTTTGTCGATTTCCCTTTAAAGTCACAAATGTGTATCTAAGAAACTGATGCAATGCAAGTTTTTAATCAACTTCCTGAAGGCTGTGACTGGGAGGGAGGCGCCATGACGATCTGGGAAAGCACCGGCTCTGTGCTCTGGTCCGCCATCTGGGTAAGAACGGAGGTGGCCACCGCTTCTGCCTTGGAAGTTGAGCTTACGCCGTTGGAAGTGCTGACAGAACTATGCTGAATAGCTTCCGTGTGTGGACTGCTTGGCACTGATATGTCTTCCGAACTGTCATCTTTATCTGCAGCTGAAGAAGAAAAATTAATGTATTTTTTTCCCAGGAATGCACACCACCATGTCCCAGGTAACAGCAAGCATCCCCTAAATAATTAAAACTCATGGTGTAACACAGCACAAATTGCAAAACAATCTTATTTTCATTTTTTAAAGAAAATACTACTTTGTTAGCAAAAAATATGGACTGCAGTATGGAATATTCAGGCAACAAGAACATCTTCAAAGTCGTCATGAAAATTGTCCGATTTCCTGCAGCTGGTGGGTACCACGCCTAATTCTAATGATGAATGCTCCTGTCGATAAGCGATATTTATAAATTAAAAATGCTACCAGATCTCTTGGTGCTATATGAATTGGCTTTACATTTTTAACATATGCTATTTACTGCATTTGCTTAGTAATCAAAGGAGAGTAATTCTATGTTCAGTAATTAACACTTGTGATCATGAATATGATATCTGAAAAAATATTTACACCACTATATTAATTGGACAGTACTTTCACAAGTTTTCAACCCACATTCTTTTAACACAGTGAAGTTCAGTAACTTCTTTAGTATACAAATGCCTCTCAATAAGATTTAAAATTGTTAAAACTGATTTTAAAAATATCTTCAAGAATACTTCAGGTGTTCTCCACAAAACTGAAGTGAATTAGCCACACAGTTGCATCATTTTTTCTCATGACAGAGGGTAAACAGATGAAAAAATAATTCTCATTGTGCAAAACTAGAATTTACAAAATGAGCATGATTTAAGATGTCTTTCTTGCACAGACATCCTAGTCATGCTAAAATCATCCTTTTTTTCCGGAGTTGCAAAAGTTAGCCAAGGCATTATGCACTATCAAGCAAAAGCTGTTAAAGACTAAGAAACCAAAAAAGAAAATAAGCCTACTGTTTTTCACTCAAAATTAAAAGTATGAACACTGAATTTAATTATAACTTTTTTGTTTCACTTTGTGCTACTTAGTGTTTTCAAGTATTTTTCACAATAGTTTTATACACTGACTTAAACCCAGTATACAGATGGAATACTGGAAGTCCCTTTTAAAACACTACTGACTATTGTATAACGTAACAATACAGAAAGATACACACAATCATAGCCAGAACCATGAACTATTGCTTGTGACATAGCAATGGAACAAAGCTTGATTTTCTCTAGACTTGTCTTTGCAATCCCTTTCAGATTTGCTTGAGATTGGCCTACAAATTCAAAAGTCACCCAAGGGGAGAGAAGGGACAGGAAAGGATGACACTAACACTAAAAGATGAACAACACTGTGGTATCATAGCCTCATTTCCATAGAAAATCAGGCTAATAGCAGCAACTAAAAGGAACACTAAGCATGAACAAACAATGATGAAGTGAAGTTTATGATGTATGGAGGTTTATATGACATACTAGCTATGGGTAAGAAAATTCAGTAAATTAGCAAGTCAAGTCCCCAACATAAAGATCTTTGAGCAACCCTATGCATACTAAGAACACACTCCTCTTCAAAGCCTGAAAACAACAGTTCTATTGTTGACTGCTTCTGGAAAAGAACGGTAAGGTCAAAAAGGATGGGTAAGCAAGCAAAACTGCTATATTTCTTTCTAAGAAATACTGCCTACACAAACAAGGTAGCAATTTCTCTTATACCTCTACTACAAGAGCATGGACACAATTGTTTGAAAGTATCATAATGTTCTTATCCATGAGGCCAACTATTTTACAAATACTGCATTTTTTAAAAAACAGATCTTTTAGGCATTAAAGGAGATAGACAGATGATACTAAGCTACGTTTGCTGACAATTACCACACATCCTGAGGTTACATGGTAACTGTATACAGCAAGAAAATTAAAGTACTTCTGAAAGACATTTGTGATCCTTAGTAGGATTTGCCCATTCAAGAACAGAAAGAACATGAACGAGTGCCAATTCAGTTAACACTATTCAACAGGATTTCATCTTTGCTACACCTCTACCAAGAACTACAAGATCTCATGTAAAAACAAGTAAGAAGGAAAACATGCAAACTTTGTTAAAAACAGAAACTCTAGTGCCACTTCCTGAAAAATACTGAATTACTCATTATGAGAGTAGCATATTCTTCCCCTCAGACACAATGGAAAGGCAGCAAGTGGGACAACACGTATCAAATACAGTCTCCCTGCTGTAACACCTGCTCCTCCTCTTCAGAGCTGTTGTTATTCTCCTATGAATATCAATCTTCCTATTCTGCTTCTTTTGCTGATCCCCAATTTTCTTGTTGGCCAAATCCTCCTTATCCTCAAGAAAAAGGGTTAGTTTTAAATGCTACAAGCCAGAGACAGCGAGGAAATAAAGGAGATCATTATCTTTCGGCCAGAGAAGGAAGGTCTTCCATTGTTCTGTATCCCTTAACATATATGTTGTTAACTTCACTCAAAAGAAATGTCTGTAATGATATCACAGTGGTAAAGAACATGAGAAAGGCTTGATTTTCTGATTTTGATGGGCTCAGGATGACCATACATGCAATGGAAGAAACAGTTATGAGAATACTTATCATCACCAATGTACAACAGAAGTTTTCATATTACTGATCAGATGAACAAACATACTGTGCTGAAGAGACAAAAGCACATGATTCAGGTATTTTCAGATGCCAAGGGCTAAAGGCAGAGAGCTTACAACAGGCGCTTATATAAGATACAGACTTAACACTAGTTTATGGTAATAAATTTGACCGGAAGTGTAAATCCTTGCAGTAACTACAAAGTAATATTTAGAAATGAGGAGCCACCCTAAAGAATAGCTATTTAGATTTCCTTCAAAACCCTTCTTTATGTAGCCCTAATTTTACTGGAATAGCAGCCAAAACCAGAATACAGAACTTCATTTGAAGAATTAAAACCAAAAAGGAAAATCTACTCAATGAATATAGAAGATAATTAAAGTCACCTCATTACAAAGGTGACTTGTTTTCTTAAGCCTGAAGACTGGGAATAAAGAACAAAGGCTTTTAGAAGAACACAAGAAAGTAATTTTTAAATTCCGACAGATTTTCTTCTCTTTCCTTAGTTGACCAGAGAATTGCCAGGCACAGGACTGTGGTTTCAAGAGTGCAACTGATACATACCAGAATCATAATGCAGCTAACAATGTAGAAAAAAGCCTAGGCATTTTAGCTTTTTAATGGCTCCCCCCAGCTTTGCCTCAAACCAAGGAAAATGCACAGTCCAAATTAGAAATGAATCAACAGAAGTAATGTGTGCTGTACATTAGAAGGCTGGAAGTTTACAGACCTACATCCCATGAACTTTCCTGAAGACTACATAGTTCCTAGACAGGCTGTGTCATGAGAAGCAGCAAGCCATTTTGGTAATGGAACACAACATGGGCTAGACTGAGCTATAGAAAAGATTTAAAAAATAGCAAACAAAGCACAGAGGAGACTTTTGAGGATGTACTAAAAAGTACCCTTTTAGAATCATCAAACACTGCTATTATTTGCTTCTTAGCATTGCTTACCAATAGCTTTCAGTATGGTAAGCAAACAAAGAGGGACTTCAGTCTTCAGAAGAAAAAACCCCACCAAAACCAAAATGGGAGAGAGTATGCAAGCACTGACATGGGATCCAGAACTCCTTTCGGTCCCCTGATAATCACTAGAAAGGAAGCCTGATGGTAATTCTCATCAGGCCATCCATGGACTACAGGGAAATGCTCATTTCCAGTGAGCTGGCCTTTGTGAACATCCCCTGCAGTCACTGAAGGACTGTCACCTGTCCAGAACAGGCTGTAGGAACATAGTGGTTTGAGTGGTTCAAATTATTCGAGGTCTGAAATTGGTTAGTCAGCTTCTACCACTTCTTTAAAACTAACTAGAGAAAGAACACAAAAAAACCCATTTAATACTACCTACATTGCAGCGTCTATTTATCTTCCCTCATATTCAGTTTTGTACAAATGTTCTTGAATATCATGATGTCCTTTTGAAAAATATGAAAAACACCTAAACCACCCTCTTCCTTTTTTTTTTTTAAACAACTCTAATTTTCACAACACATTTCTTCTCAGAAGTTTTCACCTTTTTCCTGCCCCAAGTCCAGAAAAAGCTTGAGAAAATACAGGAGTATTGCAGAAGAGTTTTAGAAGTATAGAAGAGCTAAAATGAAAAATAAATTAGCAGCATTTAGATTTCTCCTATACATGGCAATTCCCCCCCCCCATGTTTAAGATGCCTTCAGAACCAATAGCATCTTTCTTTGGGAAATAAAAAAGTTTAAACTGGCTGAAAACTCAAACACTGCAACAGAAATTCATTCATACTGCCTCAAAGCACAATAACCATTTTTCTGGTTTCTCTGCCCTGATGACACCCTCTTTTGAAGCTGGCACAAGACTTTTTAAATAAGGAAAATATGATGCCAAGAACAATCTTAGAAGAAGAAAGGATTATCTGTACGGTCGTGCTTTTCACTTGGCCTGAGACAAAAATGTGCCTGGGAAATCCAAAAGATCTTAAAAGGTATGTAAAAGCGAGTGCCAAAAATACCCTGAAAAGCAATAGATTATTTGTGCCTGTTTAAGTGCATCGCACATGGAACCCCATTAAATAGTGGACTTAGCTGTTAAAACATGGTCTGCCTGGTATAAAATAGCACTGTCTCAGCAGTGCACAACATTCAGCACTGCAGGAGCTCTGTAATCTGGTGTCTTCAATTTTTTCCACAGAGACAGGCTGTTAAACCACTCAATACGTTTTTGAAGCAATTCAACTTAGATTACTTGATGAATATAATATGTTTATTTAAAAATACTTTCTATGAACACCATTTTCATGAACGTATTAACCGAAACCATTTTTTCCTCTCATGAATTGTACTGTGGGTAAGTAGCTTAGCCAACATGCTCTCCTACCAATATTCACACAGAGATAATGTGACAAAATCCTTTCAGAGGGATGGCATTACAACTATTACTCACGTTGAACTTTGACTTTCAAGAAACTAGGTGAGCTATGCTTCCAATCTCCTTGCTTACTATTGTTTTATTTTTTTCTAAAATGTAGGCTTTTTCCACTGACTAACATTAGTTCTTATTCATTTTGCCTTCTTTAGTAAATTAGGAACCTTATAGTCCTCTTCTGAGGGCAGAAAATAAGCATTACTTAACAGGCTGTTCGTTGATTCTTCAANCCTAGTAGCTTCCATATGAAATTATGTTGTTCTGTCAGATGGGAGCCATAATGGCCTCATCCCTGCAGCAATCATTGTTAATATAAATCCCAAACATATTTCTATACTGTTCCAATTTACTCCAAGATGCTATTTTCTGTCTTGTCAAAATGACTGGAGATCAAAGGACCAAGATTTATAAGCTCAAAACTGACAAAATCAGTATTCTAAATATATATGGCAATAGAGAGTTGCTAAATCTCCTGAATCTTTTAAATTAAAAAATATTGCCCATTCTGATGAAATTGCTTACAATGACTACAAGTAAAGATGGTGGCCATTAAGTTTTATCGCAAGCACCTGAGGATCTGTTTGCATGCAATACAAAATGTTCCTTTATTCTCCTGAATTACTGACACTGGCAAATTAAAATGAAGTGGCTACATATGGCAGAAACAATCTTCACATTTACAAATATCCTGAAATATCACTAAATCATAAAAACGAAAGCTGTGGGTTATATATTATGAATGTTGCCTAATGCATTCCCAGCTCAGTTATTTGTAACAAATTTGTGTACAATGGACAAAATTGGCCATTTATTCTACAGCAGCAGCAGCTGGTTCTGGCACTGTGTATCATATCCAAAAATGAAGTTACAAGTCAGGAAAGCATA